>JADLZN010004557.1:0-56431 GCA_018155175.1 Sinocyclocheilus anophthalmus
CAAGACGGTTTCAGGTCGCCGGTCTACACTTGTTCGAGGACGTAAATGAGGAATATAACGCACGGGAATAGTTTCGTTCCGCGGAGGTCTCGGTTCTTCTCCTCTCTTCCTGCGCGTGCTAGCCTGCTATGTTATTTTCCCATGATACTCGGCAAAAAGAGTGACTGCGTCATCAGGCACGCGCCTCTGCCCTCGCTCTTCCACAATGAAGATTCCATTCTGGAGTTTGCTTGTTGAGGTGTTTTGGAGAGGGTGGGCAACAATGAGATGCATGGGAAAACGTTTGGAAGATCATCTAAAGTCGTGGTATTTATTTATTTCATATTGATTATAGAAATGGCATTAGAGTAGTAGAAACTAATAGAATAGAAAGCAAAATTAGAATAAAAGTCTATGAATTATTTTTTTGTCAATATGCAAGTATTCCACGACTGCATGAGGATGGAAAGGGACAATAGACGATACAATGTGCAATGTACATAAAAAAAATCCATATTAAATATGAATGTTTATTGACTGGCAGCTGTTTAAAGGAAAATGTTCTTTAATCAGGGTGTTTTAGCTGTTAGTGATTTCAGGCTTCTTTGACACGATGGGTGAGATGGTTCCATTGTAATCTTTTAATGTGTATTATTGGTGCATTAGATGTGCTAAAGGGAGATCAGTACATATGAGCCAAAATAAGTCATTTCAGTGCCATACTGATGGATGTTGTCCGAATGGTCTCCACAACAGTCTAAACTGCCGACTGGTTTTCGATTTTCCTTAATTGTCTAACGAAGTAGAGTTTTTGGTGGGCCTTTCTGATGAGGTGGTCTGTATTGATTTGCTTTTTTAAAGTGCTGCAAATATAGGAATTTGCAGTCTGTAATGATCCTTTGTTTTCTGTTGATGCATTGGGAGTTTGCTCTGCAGGAAAACCAGATGAAAACTTCTGATGTATATACTTCAGTAAAAGTGGCAGACTGTAGGAGTGGAATTTAAGCACCTCCCCTGGTCACATATAGACAGAAAGCTTACATGCTGAAATCAGACCTGCTTCTAAATTATTAATGCTGTGCATACTGTGCATTTAGTTTTAGTTTTAATTAATTTTCTTACTTTGTGTATGTTTGAAGTGTTTTAGCTTTATTTTTTTGTTTTTCTTTAAATGTTAGTTTTGAAATGTTGGTATGCATTTGCATTTTTTTTTTTTTTTTTTTTTCTTTTTTTTTTTTTTTTTTTTTTTTTTTTTTTTTTTTTTTAATTTCTTTTATTTGTTAAAAGCTAATATATTTTCTTTAAAAAATACAATATATATAACCAGTATATATATATAGTATATATATATAGTATTTATAGAGTTTTAGTTTGAATTACTTTTTCTTATTTGTAAGTCGCTTTGGATAAAAGCGTCGGCTAAATGACTAAAAGTCAAAGTAAAAGTAGAACAGTGACTGTGGCAGTCCATATTTGCAGTCATGTTACTTATGGTTGCAGAAAAATTGTGTCACGTCATAGGCAAGAAATCTACTAGTATAACATGTAGGGAATAGACACATAAATACAGCTTGAGCTCATATTCATGTAAATAATATTATACAATAAATGTAGCATTAACCAGTGACTAGTGTCCATGAAGCTTGATACACAAGACACAGAAGCCATTCATTCAATGAACTGCTGCGTCATTACCACATAGCCTATTCCACTTTGACACGTTTTCATTGCCAAGATAATATGTGCATTTTCATACTTGCTCCACATATACAGATGAACAGTTTTGTTCATATTACATTTAACCTATTTCAGTTAATAGCTTGTAGCAAAGAGGAAAACAGAGGTTTGATAAAACAATAATCAGCACATTTTAAAAGCATCTAAAGGCAAGTACAAACACAAATAAACAGTAGCTTCATTAGCTTTATTGGACTCGAGATGCCTCCTCTAATGGGACAGTCTAAAGCACTGACTGCATCAGAGCTGCTGATTCTGAAGTCAGTCCTTCATGCTGCATTTCACTGTGCTGTGCGGGACAGGGGGGCGTTTGGTTTCGACTCCGCTTCAAAGCCATGCATCTTACAACCGATAAACAATCTTCCATCCGAAAGTGTCTTTTGGTAACTTTACTGTTCATTTGTTCATTTCAACTGTCCAGATCAAAGCGAATATTCAAATGCACTTGTACGACAGATTCAATCATTTGCGTGATTCGTCTCTTATCCCACGGACTATACCGAGTGACATCAACGCTGTAAGAGCGGGTAAAGTTAGTTTTAGGTTCGATATTCGCCAGACATTCGCCTAGGCTGCTTTAGGGACCGTCTCCAAATTTACCTCACAGTACAAAACAAAGTCCATTAATTCATTCAATTTAATGTTTACAACCCCACTAGTAAAGTCGTTGTGTGCAAACTGACCGATCATATTACTTTACTTTACTTTACTTATTTTAGTCATAGCAGACGCTTTTACCAAAGCGAATTACCAATAGAAATAGTATTAAAACTAAAAGCTAAAAAACTCTATAAAACTATATACACACACATTTAAGAAAATAAAATAATTTAAATAAAAATGACAAATGCATACAAAACAAAATTTCAAACTTCACATTTAAATGAAAAACAAAAAATAAATAAAGCTAAAAACAATTCAAAATATTAAAGAACAAAAGGTATGAGTATAATGATTCTAACATAACACTAAGCCAAATACCAAAAAACAACTACATTTGTGTATGTGCAGCCACACACATATACATGTACATAAATACATTCAATATATATATATTATTTAATTTCCATTTAGTCTGTTGAAGTATTAAAATAACTCAAATAAAATAAAACTAAAACTTAATAAAAAGCCTATATAGACATAATAAAAAAAACTCATAAAATTACAGTACATTAGTTTATCAGTAATCCTAAAAATATAACACTGAGCCAAACACACATGCTAGAATAACAACAACTTACTGACACATAGATATAGATTATAAAAAACTGAAACAGAAGTGGAAAGAGGAGAGATAAAAAAGCGATACTTATGTCCTTTGCCAGTGTCCCTGCCCGGTGGAGTCGCACAGTACAGTCGATGGTATTTACACTCTTCGGTCTTACCACGATCGCAGCCGCGGTAAACTAAGCTTCTTTTTAATTAGTTTAACAAAACTCAATATTACAATTTATTTTATAAATATAATATTACATAAATTTTACATATTAACCAATATGTCGCCATAGGAACCAAATATCCCTTACTGTATGTACAGTCACACAACTATTTTCTCTTATACTCTTTTATTAATTCACCAAAGTTTTTTTTTTCAGTCCAAATGTCTGTAGTCCATTTGCTAGTTCCAAGACTGACTTACTACATGGTGACAAATGTGCATATCTCCCTTAACGTGTACAGAAGTACAATTAAGATCTTAGAAAACATAAGGTAACACCAAAAGTTGTTTTCATGTCCAAAGGCTGTAGTAATTTCTTAGTGCCAGATATGACTTACTACAGCAAAAGTTTGCCAAATATACCCTTACTGTAATACAGTATATAATAATCTGCAAAAACCAATTACTGTATTCACAATAAGGGTTTTTTTATGTTCCAAAGGTTATAGTACAGAGCTAGTGGCCAGGCTGACTTACTACAGGTGAAAGTTTGCCAATATCACCCTTACTGTACATACAGTATATAATTAATCTTCAAAAACATTACTGTATTTGACCAAAAGGGTTTTTCATGTTCCAAAGGCTGTATTACATTTGTAGTTATGAGACTGACTTACTAAAGGTGAAAGTTTTCCAATATCACCCTTACTGTACATACAGTACATAATTAATCTGCAAAAACCATTACTGTAATTCACCAAAAGGTTTTTTTTATGTTCCAAAGGTTGTAGTACATTCCTAGTGGCCAGACTGACTTACTACAGGTGAAATGTTGCTAATATCTTCCTTACTGTACATACAGTATATAATTAATCTGCAAAAACCAGTACTGTAATAGACCAAAAGGGTTTTTTCATGTTCCAAATGCTGTAGTACATTTGTAGTTACAAGACTGACTTACTACAGGTGAAAGTTTTCCAATATCATCCTTACTGTACATACAGTACATAATTAATCTTCGAAAACGATTACTGTAATTCACCAAAAGTGTTTTTTTATGTTCCAAAGGCTGTAGTACATTTTTAGTTATGAGACTGACTTACTACAGGCAAAAATTTGCCAATATCACCCTTACTGTACATACAGTACATAATTATTCTTAGAAACCAATTACTGTATTCACAATAAGGGTTTTTTTATGTTCCAAAGGTTATAGTACAGAGCTAGTGGCCAGGCTGACTTACTACAGGTGAATATTTGCTAATTTATTTCTTACTGTATGTACAGTACATAATTCATCTTCGAAAACAATTACTGTAATTCACCAAAGGGTGTTTTTTTTTATGTTACAAAGCTGATGGACATTCCTAGTGGCAGACTCTGACTTTATACAGCAAAAGTTTGCCAATTTCTTGTCTTACTGTATGTTAAAGTACATAATTAATCTTCGAAAACAAGTACGGTAATCTAACAAAAGGAGTTTTTTCATGTTCAAAGGTGAGTACATTGTAGTGTATGAGGACTGAATTACCACCAGGCAAAGATTTGCAAATATCACCTTATGTACATACAGTAAATAATTATATGCAAAAAACCATTACGGAATTCCCAAAAGGTTTGTTTTTATGTTCCAAGAAGGTATTGGTAGAAAACTTCCTAGTGGCCAGAGATTGACTTATACAGGCGAAAGTTTGCCCAATATAACCCTTTACTTGTACAACAGTCATAATTAATCTGGAAACAAAAACATTACTGTTAATCACCAAAAGGGTTTTTTTATATGTTACCAAAAGGTTGGAGTACATTGTAGTTATGAGACCGACTTACTAAGGGCAAAGTTTTTCCAACGGTATCACCGTACTGTATGGACATACACAATTAATCTTGGCCAACATTCTGTAAGTTTCCCAAAAGGGTTTTTTACGTTCCAAAGGTTGTAGTACATTCCTAGTGGCCAGACTTACTAAATACTACAGCGAAAGTTGCCGATATCTCCCTCATGAGGTTACTTACGGTACATAATTATTCTTAGAAAACAATTACTGTATTTCACCAAAAAAGTTTTTTTTTATGTTCCAAAGGTTGTAGTACATTCCTAGTGGCCATACTGACTTGCTACAGGCAAAAGTTTGCCAATATCACCCTTAATGTACATACAGTACATAATTATTCTTAAAAAAACAATTACTGTAATTCACCAAAAAGGTTTTTTTCATGTTCCAAAGGTTGCAGTACATTCGTAGTGACCAGACTGACTTACTGCAGGTGAAAATTTGCCAATATCACGCTTACTGTATATACTGTATACTGTCTATTCGCCACTCTACTGAATTAATTTTGGTAAATATATTAGGCACAGGTAGGTATTGGAACTGCTGTTGCTTCTACAACACATTTCTTCAATTGATTCAAAGACAATACACAAAAGATGTTTTCTTTTTATTATAAGAACTTAATTACATTCTCACCGTTATAAATAACACACTTTTCAAGTCTTTTTTTTTTAAGTACAAAATTACACATATATATTCACAAAGTTTAGGCAACCTTTCAAATATCGGTATTGTAACACATTACAAATATTTAAGTGGACTTTTTTTCCACTAGTCACACATTGCGCAATACCACTGGGCATCCTGTCCAAGTATAATGTCCTGAGATAGTCCAAGGCAGCATGCATGAAACCATCTTTGGCACTGTTCACATTGTATCTTCAAAAGTAAACAGAAATGTACCATTAAAAAGTAAACACATGCAAAATTGTATTGATAGTACATGTTTAATCACATTTTAGTTTAATATACATACCCAAAGAGTGTTGATGTTGGATTTTGCTTCCTTCCATCCACAGTACGAACAGTACTCTTCCTTGGACTCTACAGCAGATTATATTTATTCATTTATTTATGCATGTATGTTTAACCATAATTTGCAGAATGTACTTAACTGTTATTTAGCCCTCTTATTCTTAGACTAATACAATTCAATAAGTCGTTTTGAATATTCCAATATATATTCTTTTGAATTACTGGATGCTTGTTATATTACCTGATCCATGAAGAATATCGTTTGCCATCTGTCGTCTCAGTTTCTTGATGTTATCTTGATTGGGATCGATGTTGAAAGCATCAGGGATTGCTGGAAATTTTTCAATCACCTCTCTTGCCATCTTAAAAGAAGCAAATGTTAAATGCAAAATTTTCAACTTTGGTGTACCAGGTTAAACATACCTTGTAACTGTTTGGGGGGAAAAGTTTCATATTGTCTGTAGAAAAATAAATAATTTATATGTCATGAAAATGTTGTTATTATAAATAATAAATCATTTGTATTGACTTCATAAATGCATTTACAAAACAATAAATCCACCGCGCACCAAAAACAAAACTTGTTGCATCTTGCTGCACTGTATGGTCAATGGTGCTTGGTTTCCATTTTATATTCAACCAGTCCCTTTTGCCATGTAAACTGAATCGTGACTTGAAATATTGTCTAAAAGGAAAACAATTTTTTTAAGTAAAAATGGAAATAAATGTGTCATATGAGGAAACAATATTTTTGTCTCATTTATCTTACCGAAAACGTGTGGCGGCTATTTTGAGTCCTTGAGGTCATTCGAGACATCAGCTGGGTCAACAACAAATAATTGCTCTAACATGGCATGAAGGAATTACAGATTAATTTCCCAGGTTGGTCCCATAACAGAGAAGTTAAAAGGAAAAGAATGCTAATGTATTTTTTTTAAATGTAACCACATAATCAATCCTAAATGACACACTATCACTGTTCTCTACAGTATTACTGTTAGCATTGAATTAACAGTACTAAAACTATTGAATGACTCAAATTTGCAACTTACAACAGTTTTTGCTTACCACAAACTTCCAGTGATTGCTATGTACATTTACAAATCCCATTGCACCATCATAATTTTCAAAGTTTGGCAAACTTTCACCTGTAGTAAGTCAGTCTGGCCACTAGGAATGTACTACAACCTTTGGAACATAAAAAAAACATTTTTGGTGAATTACAGTAATGGTTTTTGCAGATTAATTATGTACTGTATGTACAGTAAGGGTGATATTGGCAAACTTTCGCCTGTAGTAAGTCGGTCTCATAACTACGAATGCACTACAACCTTTGGAACATAAAAAAAAAAACTTTGTGAATTACAGTAATTAAGAATAATTATATACTGTATATACATTGAGGACGATATTGGCAAATTTTCAACTGTAGTGAGTCAGTCTCATAACTAAAAATGTACTACAGCCTTTGGAACATAAAAAACCCTTTTGGTGAATTACAGTAATGGTTTTTGAAGATTAATTATGTACTGTATGTACAGTAAGGGTGAAATTGGCAAAATGTCCCTTGTAGTAAGTCAGTATGGCCACTAGGAATGTACTACAACCATTGGAACATAACAAAAGCTTTTTGGTGAATTACAGTAATTGTTTTCGAAGATTAATTTTGTACTGTACGTACAGTAGGAAAGAAATGGGCAAAATCTCACCTGTAGTAAGTCAGTCAAAACACTACGAATGTACTACAACATTTGGAACATAAAAAACCCTTTTGGTGAATTACAGTACTGGTTTTTGCAGATTAATTATGTACTGTATGTACAGTAAGGCTGATATTGGCAAAATATCACCTGTAGTAACTCAGTCTTGTAACTACAAATGTACTACAGCCTTTGGAACATGAAAAAAATAGTTGTGTACTGTACATACAGTAAGGGAGATATTGTCTATGGCGACATATTGGTTCAATATTTTCTGTCAGTTTGCCCACAAGGCATTTACTATGGCGTTGTAAACATAATTTGTATTAATTATTGGACTTCGTTTTGTACTGAGAGGTACATTTGCAGACGGTCCCTAAAGCAGCCTAGCCAAATATGCAGCGAATATCAAACCTAAAACTAACTTTACCGCCCGCTCAGTCTGTAAGTGTAATATTATGTTCGCGTAGCAATTTCTTTTGCAAAATGTTTATAATTTTATCAAACATAATGGGAGATAGCCTATATTTGTGTTTTCGAAACTGAACGTGCATCGTAGGGATTGGTACAGAACGATAAACAAAAGAAGAGGCATATTTATAAATTTATTATATTTTTGCAGTTTCCCAGAAATCAAAGAGGCTATGTAATGTCCTCACTGCAGTTACTGTAAGTGACTGCTGCATCCCTTTTAATAAATGTACCTGTTTATCTGCATTAGAAAACACTAACACGTTGAGTATACAAGGCATTCTTTGTTATGCTGGTCATATTTATGTTTTAGAATTTTCTGGCATATTCTGGCATCTTTTCTCTTCTTAGTCTCCTTAGTTCTAATTGATTTTCTGAAATCAAGGAGGATGCATTCTCAGGGCTTCCTCATCTTGAGTATTTGTAAGTATTTGGACAGCTTTTATGCATTTAAATTAATGAACAAAAATGTTATCTTCTTTACAGTATATATTACTGACGTATTTGTTGGATGCCTAGACCACTTTATCCATATCCCTGCAGAGTGATTGGATGAAGTACTTTTTGTAGCCTACATTTTGTCTCATTGTATTTCTCTAACCAGATTTATTGAAGGTAACAAGATTGAAGAGATAAACAAATATGCCTTCAGGGATGTTACACATCTGTAAGTATATGACATACAGCAAGCAAAGGTTGTATTTATTTAGACACAGATTTCTGGTAGGCATAATTTAATTGAGAAGGTAATATATTTTTGTTTAATATTTTATTTCAAATTGTCAGTACATAATGTTATACATTGCTGTTTATTATAAGGCACACTGTAAAGTGCCTTAAATCCTGATTTATTGGAAAAAGGGAATACCAAAAAAATTTTTTTGTTTTTGGGGAACTATAAACTATATACCCAAAGGAAGGTACTATATTGCCATGTAGAAAAGAGTGTATTGAAATATATTAACCTATAAGGCGATATAAAATTTTCACCATAATACTTTCTGGTAATGAAGACAAGTATAAGTTTATAACATATATGACTCCCTACAGTAATGATAAAGTTAATACTATGTATATGATGTTTGGTTTATATGGTGTTAGATGCAGAACCTATATGTCATCAATGCATATTGTATGTGCTTATAAATGATAAACAAAAAAAATTATGTGTTTGTGTTTTTTAAGAATAATTTAAAAAAACCTTCTATTCTTTATAGGTATTAGTTATTCATTTAAATACCTCAACCTGTATTGACAGGTTTAGGATTAAATTATATTTATAATATTATATATGCAGATATACAAAAACGATTTGTATTGTATTTATAATGAGGACATTCATAATGTATGTAATGAGGTGTTCACAGCTTTGAAATGTGCAAGTGACAGTGAAAGTGAAAATGAAAGTGACGTGACATGCCAGTGGCAAGTATGGTTGACCCATACGCGAATTGTGCTCTGGCTTATCCATCCAAAGTGCACTAACAAAACCCAACTGTGAACACCCACACCGTGAGCCTGGGGTGGGATTCGCTTGCTTCGCTAATATCGGTGACACACATATTTAACAAGATTAACATTTCGGCACCACACAGAGCACAACATGCAAAGACTACCATTGAGTAAATAAAAGGAAATAATGATTATATTATCCTAGACAAGTGCTGACTCCATAATTTCTGATTGACCCCCCCAACCAGCGAGCCTCGTCTGTACATGACATACAGGTGCATCTCAATTAACTTAGAATGTCATAGAACTAGTCCTTTATGTCCAGTAATCAATCAAATGTGAAACGTGTTAAAAAACCAATGCATACAGCCTGAAGTAGTTTAAGTCTTTGGTTTTTAATTGTGATGATTTTGGCTCACATTTAAAAAGCCACCAATTCAACAGATCTCACACAAACCACTTAGAATACTTCATAAGAACCAATAAAAAAAAAAATTGTTTTGGCATTCTGAAAGTGTTTATTTACTGTACATGTATTCAATACTTGGTAGGGTCTCCTTTTGCTTTAATTACTGCTTCAGTGCGGCGTGGCATGGAGGTGATCAGTTTTTGGCACTGCTGAGGTGGTATGGAAGCCAGGTTTCTTTGACAGTGGCCTTCAGCTCATATGCATTTTTTGGTCTCTTGTTTTTCATTTTCCTCTTGACAATACCCCATAGATTCTCTATGAGGTTCAGGTCTGGTGCGTTTGCTGGCCAGTCAAGCACACCAAACACCATGGTCATTTAACCAACTTTAGGTGCTTTTGGCAGTGTGGGCAGGTGACAAATACTGCTGGAAAATGAAATCAGCATGTTCAAAAAGTTGGTCAGCAGAAGGAAGCCTGAAGTGCTCCAAAATTTCTTGGTAAACGGGTGCAGTGACGTTTGTTTTCAAAAACACAATGGACCCAACACCAGCAGATGACATTGCACCAAATCATCACAGACTGTGGAAACTAAACACTGGACTTCAAGCAACTTGGACCTTCCTCCAGACTCTAGTACCTTGGTTTCCAAATTAAATACAAAAATTGCTCTCATCTGAAAAAAGGACTTTGGACCACTCGGCAACAGTCCAGTTCTTCTTCTCCTTAGCACAGGTAGACGCCTCTGATGTTGTCTGTGGTTCAGGAGTGGCTTAACAGAGGAATACGACAACTGTAGCCAAATCCTTGACACGTCTGTGTGTGGTGGCTCTGGATGCCTTGACCCAGGCCTCAGTCCATTCCTTGTGAAGTTCAAACTCAAATTCTTGAATCGATTTTGCTAAACAATCCTCAGAAGGCTGCGGTTCTCACGGTTGGTTGTGCATCTTTTTCTTCCACACTTTTTCTTCTACTCAACTTTCTGTTAACATGCTTGGATACATTACTCTGTGAACAGCCAGCTTCTTTGGGAATGAGTGTTTGTGGCTTACCCTCCTTGTTAAGGGTGTCAATTATTGTCTTCTGGAAAACTGTCAGATCAGCAGTCTTCCCATGATTGTGTAGCCTAGTGAACCAAACTGACAGACCATTTTGAAGGCTCAGGAAACCATTGCAGGTGTTTTGAGTTGATTAGCTGATTGGCTTGTCACAATATTCTAATTTGTTGAGATAGTGAATTGGTGGGTTTTTGTAAATGTGAGCCAAAATCACCACAATTAAAAAAAAACAAAGACTTAAACTACTACGTCGGTGTGGAATTTATTTATTTACATACCAAAGTTTTCACAATTTGAGTTGACATTACGAATATAAATTAACTTTTCCACAAAATTCTAATTATGCGATGCACATGGCCACACACGTTTTACTATTGTGAGATGGACCAGATATTATTTCTGGTAGTTTTTAATTTTTTTGTTGCGATTTTATAATTATATATATTCTATAGATATGATATATATATCTGGAATTGTTCTGAGTTTGAATATAGGTCACATATGAAATTAATCTAGGTAGATATTATATATATGATTGTAGTCTCTAAATTCTGAGACTAATTCAGAAACACTTGTTTTGTTTACTGTGTGGAGAAGTGCTGATATCACCTTTGGTCTCGTTCTGTATCGCGTGTCTTGTCAGTGTCTGCGCTTGCTTGGACATTTGTTGTGGAGAAAATAAGGAAAATGTGTCCAGCTGAATAAATTTAGTATTTTGTCAGACGGGTATAAAAAAGCTTAGTTTAATGTGGCAGTGGCAGTGTCGCATGACGGCCTCCTCGTGTGAAGACCAAAGAGTGTAAAGACCATCGACTCTACCGTGCAGGACTCCAACTCGGGCGGTCAGAAGGACACCGGCAAGGATAAGTATAGCTTTTTCTTTTCCTGCTTTCCTATACTTGTTTTACTCTGGTTTCAGTTATATATATATATGTATGTATGCTGTGTATGGCTTGTACCATCAACACCGATACAGTGGGGCAAATAAGTATTTAGTCAGCCACCAATTGTGAAAGTTCTCCCACTTAAAAAGATGAGATAGGCTTGTAATTTTCATCATAGGTATATCTCCACTATGAGAGACAAAATGAGAAAAAAAAATCCAGAAAAATCACACTGTAGGATTTTTAAAGAATTAATTGGTAAATTCCTCGTAAAATAAGTATTTGGTCACCTACAAAAAAAAGCAAGATTTCTGGCTCTCACAGACATGTAACAACTTCTTTAAGAGGCTCCTATGTCCTCCACTCGTTACCTGTATTAAATGGCATCTGTTTGAACTCGTTATCAAAATAAAATACACCTGTCCACAACCTCAAACAGTCAAACTCCAAACTCCACCATGGCCAAGACCCAAGAGCTGTCAAAGGACACCAGAAACAAATTGTAGACCTGCACCAGGCTGGGAAAACTGAATCTGCAATAGGTAAGCAGCTTGGTGTAAAGAAATCAACTGTGGGAGCAATTATTAGAAACTGGAAGACATACAAGACCACTGATAAACTCCCTCGATCTGGGGCTCCACGCAAAATCTCACCCCATGGGGTCAAAATGATCAAAAGAACTGTAAGCAAAAATCCCAGAACAACACGGGGGGACCTAGTGAATGACCTACAGAGAGCTAGGAGCAAAGTAACAAAGGCTACCATCAGTAAAACACTGCGCCGCCAGGTACTCAAATCCTGCAGTGACAGACGTGTCCCCCTGCTTAAGCCAGAACATGTCCAGACCCGTCTGAAATTTGCTAGAGAGCATTTGGATGATCCAAAAGAGGATTGGGAGAATGTCATATGGACAGATGAAACCAAAATATAACTTTTTGGTTAAAAACTCAACTTGTCGTGTTTGGAGGACAAAGAATGCTGAGTTGCATCCAAAGAAACACCATACCTACTGTGAAGCATGGGGTGGAAACATCATGCTTTGGGGTTGTTTTCTGCAAAGGGACCAGGATGACTTATCCGTGTAAACGAAAGAATGAATGGAACCATGTATCGTGAGATTTTGAGTGAAAAACTCCTTCAATCAGCAAGGGCATTGAAGATGAAACATGCTGGGTCTTTCAGCATGACAATGATCCCAAACACACCGCCCGGGCAACGAAGGAGTGGATTCGTAAGAAGCATTTCAAGGTCCTGAAGTGACCTAGCCAGTCTCCAGATCTCAACCCAATAGAAAATCTATGGAGGGAGCTGAAACTCTGTGTTGCCCAGCGACAGCCCCAAAACATTACTGATCTAGAGGAGATCTGCATGGAGGAAGGGGCCAAAATACCAGCAACAGTGTGTAAAAACCTAGTGAAGACTTACAGAAAACGTTTAACCTCTGTCATTGCCAACAAAGGGTAAATAACAAAGTATTGAGATTAAATTTTATTATTGACCAAATACTTATTTTCCACAATAATTTGCAAATAAATTATTTAAAAACCCTACAATGTGATTTTCTGTATTTTTTCTCTCTCATTTTGTCTCTCATAGTTGAGGGATACCTATGATGAAAATTACAGGCCGCTTTCATCTTTGAAGTGGGACGAACTGGCACAATTGGTGGTGACTAACAATATTTTTGGCCACTGTATGTAGTTTTTTTTTGGTTGTTGTTAGTGTTATGTAGGAATATTATATGATCGTACCTTGTGTTCTTTATCTCTTGTTTTTAGCTTTATTTTTTTTGTTTTTCTTTTAAATGTTAAGTTTTTAAATTTTGTTGTATGCATTTGACATTTTTATTTAATCTCTTTATTTTAAAAAATGTGTATAGGTAGTATTTATAAAAGTTTTAGCTTTTAGTTTTGGATCTGTTTTTTAGTTGTTTTAATACTACAATTGATCGCTTCTGTTGTCCTCATTTGTAAGTCGTGACTTAAATGCCTAAAAAATAAATATAAAAATAAAAATATATTTATTGCGTAAAGTCTTTATCCATTTCTATTAATGTCATTTCCTCTTGTTTTACAGGTCATAACCATATATGATATCCCTACGGTTACATGTACATATGTAACAGCCACTATTTGTTATGCTGTTTTATTGGTATAGTACTGTATTTAAACCATTTACAGGTGCATCTCAGTAAATTAGAATGTTGTGGAAAAGTTTAATTATTTCAGTAATTCAACTCAAATGTGAAACTCGTGTATTAAATAAATTCAATGCACACAGACTGAAGTAGTTTAAGGCTTTGGTTCTTTTAATTGTGAGGAATTTGGGCTAAAATTAACAAAAACAACAATTCACATCTCAACAAATGTAGAATATGGTGACCCCAATTGTTGGGCAAATCAGATAATCAACTCAAACTAGTGTCAGTTTTTGCGGAAGTTTTAATTTAGTGTTTAGTCATCAGTCTTAGTGTGGGAAACGAGCATTTTAGTTTTAGTAGTTTAGTCACGTTATACTCTTTTTAGTTAGTCAGTTTTATTGACTAAAAAGTCCTGAGCATTTTCGTGAGTTTAGTTTTAAGTCGACGAAAACTGATGACTTTAGTCTAGTTTTACGTCCATCATGAAAAATAATTGTATTTTAGTCTCTTGTTAGAATGCACTTCTATAACCAGTCACTATAGTATAAGGACCCTAGTAGTACAGACGAAAACCCAAATTTATTTGCCAAACCCCATTTCAAAGGTTATCTGAAAAGTATGGTACCTTATAGACTCAGAGAATACATCCAGTCCAGACACGAGAGCCGCTATGATTGGAATTTCAATTTATTTTCACAACCAAACATGTTTAGAAGTAAACACCAATACATTTAAATACAGGACGAACCGGATGGCGGCCATCGGTTACATTGCTCTCTGTCAGACTTAAACTTTGTTTGGTTTTGTATTCTAAAGCATGTTTCCCAAACCTGTCTTAGTCACGGCCACCTTTGGAAATTGTTACAATTGTGGCACCCGACAAAAAGTAATTTGGTCAACATATTGAATTTCTAATTCGATATGATAATTGAAAGTAAGTAATTTGGGACAACAGAGGAATAACTGCCGAATAAATGTCATAAAGAATTTTTTATCTATTATAAAAAATCAGTAGGCTAATTCCTAATGAAGAGACCAATTTATATGACAAATTTTAATGTAAGCTTTTATACATATGTAAACATGTGGATAGTTAAATGGTAATTAAACAAGTTTTGCCCTCACTCAGTGGATTTTTGTCAGGGCTTTAGAGATTTTTTTTTTACCCAATTATCAAAATAATGTTTAATCTTATGAAAGTATGAGTATCAGAGGATACATGAGCATACGGTTAGCAGATCAGATGAACATAGGGAGGGGAAGCGTACCAAGGAGTTGCAATTACCACACCAGGTTAAAACCCGTAGGGCTATTTGAGACCAGATAACAAATTGCACTATCATCCATTTCCTGTCGCTTGATTTGAGTGGACTTTGCTGTTCCGTTGAACATGAACGGTATATGAATGGAGCACTCACATGAGCCGCGAGCGACTGAGCGGAGCACACATGCGCATAGAGCGGGATAACGCACACACAGAGCGGGATAATACCATACAGTCTATGGATAATACACACACGCATAGACCGTGATAACACACACACACACAAGTGAATCCTGAAAGGTGAACTCATTTTCGGCAGCCGGAATATCAGTGCATCTCTAATTAATGGCGACATCAGAAATGGATATTATAAAATAGATGCTTTTTTTTTTTACATTTTAGCAATTTAAAAAAATATAAAAAACGGATTTTTCCCTTTTTCTCGCCAGTTGGAAACTTTGGGCTGGAGGAAGGATGTCGCCTGCGGTTCTGCGCAGTTCGAACCTGATGGCAGCCGCTGAAGCGACACAAAGGAAACAGAAATACTGGCCAAAATAATAATACTAAAAGAGATCGAAATACGTTATAACCATTTGTTTTGTCGTTTTGGCAACGAAAATGAAGAGGACCGTTAGCTCGTTGTATTTTGCAAGCCCATTTCTGTCTCGTTTGTATTCGTCAACGATACTTGCATTGCCTACCATTTAATTATCGTCATCGTCACCATGACCCGCATGTCGTCTTGTCTCGTCTGCGTCGTGATAAAGGTATCTGAACGACATATTAGTCATCATTCTCGTGACGAAAGCAACACTACTCAAAACCCTGCAAGGGTTTCCTGGCTTCAAAAATGGTACTTTTCAGCCTTTGGTTCACTAGGCTACACAATTATTGGGAAGGCTGCTGATCTGACAGTTGTCTAGAAGGCAATCATTGACACCCTTCACAATTTGTAAGCCACAAACATTCATTGCCAAAAATGCTGGCTGTTCACAGTGTGCTGTATCCAAGTATGTTAACAGAAGGTTGAGTGGAAGGACAAAGTGTGGAAGAAAAAGATGCACAACCAACGAGAGAACGCAGGCATTAGGGGAGGATGTCAAGGGCATCAAGAGCACCACCCAACACAGACGTGGTCAACGGAATTGGACTCCAGTTGTCGTTATCTCTTGTTAAGCACTCCTGAACACAGACAACGGTCAGAGGCGTCTTCCTGGGCCTAAGGAGAAGAAGACTGGACTGTCGCAAAGTGGTCCAAAGCTCTTTTCTGATGCTGATTTCTTTTTTCCAGCAGGATTTGGCACCTGCCCTTACTGCCAAAAGCACCAAAAGTTGGTTTAAATGACCATGGTGTTGGTGTGCTAGACTGTCCAGCAAACTCACCAGACCTGAACCCAAAAGAGAATCTATGGGGTATTGTCAAGAGGAAAATGAGAAACAAGAGACCAAAAAATGCAGATGAGCTGAAGGCCATGTCAAAGAAACCTGGGCTTCCATACAAACCTCAGCAGTGCCACAAACTGATCTTTCTCCATGCCACGCCGAATTGAGGCAGGAATTAAAGCAAAAGGAGCCCCTACCAAGTATTGCGTACACGTACAGTAAATAAACATACTTTCCAGAAAGCCAACAATTCACTAAAAAGGTTTTTTTTATTGGTCTCATGAAGTATTCTAATTTGTTGAGATAGTGATGAATGGTATATAACCACTTTAAAAACACTGCCCAGGGGTCTTTTTTCTGATCTGCGCTCTTTGATTGAACTGTGAGTTTTGCAGTTCACTGTTTGCAAATGTGCACATACAATCAACATATTACCAAGACAACCACTTACGTATACCATGCTAAATAGCTGGGAAGCAATGATATAGCAGTCACATAATGTAGATATACTTTTGTTTATTTGCAGTTTTTTAGAGTGTTTTGATAATTTCATCTCTAATAAACAGAGATCTGTGTGGGAACATGTTCCATTGCAACGGTGAATCCATGTGGCTGATGCTGTGGTTGAAGCAATCCAATGCCACAACCTCTGATGTTTACTGTGCCAGTCCATCTGGCATGAAGGGTGTCCTATTAAATGAAAATATGACCAAGCACATAATAAGTTTGAAATGCTAAATGTGTCCAAGCCGAATGACATCGAAGTCTTCCAGATTGGAGATGACTGGTTCTTCCTAATTGTGGACAGTTCCAAAGCTGGAATGACAACTCTTTTTAAATGGAATGAAACTGGTTTCTACTCATACCAGTTCCTTCATGAGTGGTTTCGTGATACAGATGCAGAATTTTTTTTTTTTAGATGGCAAATCGGTCATCATACTCATGAGCCGTTCCCAGGTTCCTGTTATCTACCAATGGAACAAGAGCACCCAGAAGTTTGTTCTCCATGATAAGATAGCAAATATGGATGACATTGTCAGCGTGAAGGCCTTTAGGATCAATGATGTGCCCTACCTTGCACTCGCCTGCTACATCGGTGACTTAAAAGTCATGAAGTGGACGGGCAAACACTTTGAGGAAGTACAGGGCTTCCCTTCACGTGGCGCCACAGTATTAAAGCCCATCAAGTTCAAAGACCAGCAGTGCACTATTTGATTCTGAGCAGTGATTATTCTTTCTTCCAGATCTTCAGGTGGGATGAGGAAAACCAGAATTGTATCAAATTCAGGGATGTGTATGTTCAATGGCCACACTCATTCACAGCACTGTCCACAGACCAGCGTGATTTTGTGCTGGCCACCAGTTTCAAAGGCAAAACCAAGGTTTTTGAACATATTTCAGTGGATTATAGTAAATGAGGCATATGCTGTTACTCGCTGCATTTGGGCAAATGCTAAAAAAAGTATATTCTTTAATATATGTATGTATACATGTAACCATAATATTTATGAATGTTATGCTTTTTCAACAAAAAGGCCAAAACCCAGTGCACATGTCTATTTTCAGTCTTGCTATTTATGCAACATTTTCTATAAAAGTTTAAATAAATAATGCTCTGCTGCTTAATTTATTCAGACCTCAAAAATACCTGACTGTTTGATTATATCAGGGCCCTTTTAAATCAACTCTTATTGTGAAATAAGGTGCTCCGGCTTCAATCCAAGAGACAGTGGACTTGTCAGCTTCAAGCTAATTTATCCTACTGAGCTGATTGACTTTACGCAAGAATGTTATTGGGGGAGAGGAGTGATTTTATCGTGCCCTTGTCTTTCATGACTGCAATCCCTTCGATTTTTTATTTTCTTTTTTATTTTTTTTTTACACAGAAAATGATCCTTATATACTGTAGCTGGCCGAGCATTATACTGGATGTAATTTGAAAATAATTATGATTAATCAATAACACCAGCATATTCTATTTATCTGTATTTATGTTTCGTGTTTGTCTTATTTAAATATATGCATTTTCAGTTTAATACAAGGAAGACAATTGGACAAAGGTTGCAGCCTTGTGCGGATGTACACTGGTGCAATACACTCCACATAAAAACACAACTAACAAGAAAGAAGCCTGTTAAAGTGACATTTAGATAACCTTCCTCCTTGCCAGTGCGAAACTGTTATTTTGTCACAAGGAGCTCTGTCAATCCGCGCATTATTTTTTTGGACAGAGCACTCTAGGTTTGAACATCCGACCGGAATGTAGCTATCTGGTATACGCACCTCACATGTCGCTTACATTTACGTCAGCACGTACCTGCGGTGCCCTACCGCTCAGCGGTTATCTCACCTCACTCAACCAACAAGTCTGCTGACGATTTAATGTGCAGTTTCCCTACGCTACATTTCTGCCCGCTTAATTATGGTGCTGTGATTATGTTGCCTATTGGACCTCAGTGTTGGGTAAACACTTACAAGAAAGCGGAGTTACGTCATTAGATTATGTTTCAAGTACCTAGCTACAGTAACGCATTACTTTTTAGACTTATCTGAGGTTACTTTTTAACGAAGTAACGCCAGTTATTTTTGCTACGTATAGATGGCAGTCTTGTAAATGAAGCGCGGACCACATCTGGTGAGGAGAGTAGAAAATCCGCGAAGAGAGTTTTACCTGTCGTTTGAAATAAATAGCGAAGGAGACAGGGAGAAGGTGTAATTAGAGGGGCATCTCACTCACGCAAGGAGAGAAAAAAAGCAGAATACATTGGCGTATCAGTCATTCCTCAAAATGAATTAAAATAAGCAACTCCGAATATGACGCAAACTGAATAAGTAAAGTTAAAACAAAAAACAAGATGCTTTTATGATTTAATACCCTCTATCTAACAATGTCTTTGCTTCGACCTTCGCTGATCCAGTTCAATCATATAATAAGCAAACAATTACCTGAAAAACTTTGTGTCTTTTTTATTGCTGAGTGTGTGAAACTGTCTTTTCTGCATTTATCGTACGGCCGTAAATGTACTTTCTCATCAGCAGGAGGCGGATTCATTTCACTTTTGCTGTGAAAGGCTTTTATATTTGCCTAAAATAGAACTTTTTTATTTTAAAAAAAAACAAGCAAGCCCTGTCCAGATTTAAAAAATAACACAAAAGTAACACAGCGCATTACATTCAATAAAAAGTAACTAAGTAATGTAATTAAGTTACTTTTTTATGGAGTAATGCAATATTGTAATGCATTACTTTTAAAAGTAACTTTCCCCAACACTGGTGGACATTTATAATAGCCTACCCTTACGCAGGGTATTTTCAAGCAAATTGAGACCTTATTTAATAATACAAATAGGATAGCTTTACCGAAATTTGGCCAACCGCTCGACAGTATAGAATACTTTATATATATATACATATACACACATTAAACATTAACACTTATTAAATGTGAATATCTGATATGTGAAAATCGTTGTAAATAAAAACCTCAAATTTGGAGGTTGCCGCAATGTATGAAGCAACAGAAGACTTTTGCAGCAAAACAACTACAATTGACAGTTTATTTTAGACAATAGGGTCGTTATAATCACATAACGTAACGTAACAAGCTAATCTGCACATCTGTTTATATTCTCTGGCTTTTGCAGCACTGTCACTTCGCGACACGCTGCTGAGGTTGGCCATCATCCCAGCCGGAAACGATGTTACGTGATGTTGATGAAACCCCAAACATGTAATCGTGGCATCCTCGTCGCAATATATGCTTACGACGTGACAATTTTTGACAGATTTTTTTTTTTAAAGAATATTCTCGGACCGAAAATGAATCCTTCCGGACGAAGCGAAAGTGATTGGCAGGGTTTAGTGAATGAGGTAGGAAACGCAGACATATTGATGCCCCACGATCATCTGCACCCTATGAATCATACTTTCAGCACCGCACTATTAGGATGCTTACATTAACCATATAATGCGGGTTTCAATGAATTTAGCAAACTGACGTGTGTAAAATTGAAGATCATGATTTTCTAAATACGATCAGTCTATTTTGGTGATTTAAACAGACATGAAATCCTCTTACTGTAACCGTGTTGTGTTCATTTTCTCGAGATTGCTTGTTCTTATTATCGAATAGTATTCGTTAGGTAATATATGGTTCTTATTACATCTTTAAATGCCTAGCACCATAATAAATCAAATGCGGAAGGTCTGAAACGATATGATCAGCGGTGAGATTAACTTCAATCTTCATCCTTTTACGTCAAGATCTTTGACCGCTGAATACAGTACTGAATACTCTGTTGTTTAAATTGTGCATATCTTGATGATAATGAAACTAATGATTTTAAAATACAATGGTGTAATATATAAAATACATTAGTCATCATGCATGTGCACAATTCAAACTATTAAAGAGGTTTTTCTTTAATAGTGTGAATGTAAATATCAGAAGTCTTCTGTATGTTTTCATTAAGGGAACTAATAACCCCATACCAACTCAATAACAGGCCTCTATGGACTTTGAATGTGTTTACATAATCTTTTGAATAAATGTACCTATATGATAAAACCATGTACTTTAATATCCCTTCTCAGTGCATTGACAAGTTTCAAAGGATTGGTTGACCTCTTTGATATTTATTTTAATTTAAAAGTAGGACTTTATATGAGTAGTTCTCAACAGGGGCCCGGGGCCATTAGTGGCCTTTAGCAAACTTCCAGGGGGGCTGCATATGATGACTTGTTCAGTAATAATAAGTACAACTAATAATAATAAGTAATAAATTATCTAACCTCAGTAAAAGGCTAAAACCACTAAAATCAAGATGTAGGTCATCTAAATTGAAATTATATTTCTTATTTTAATTTGGCCCTTCAACTGCTGTTTTAAATGAAATGGCGAGCGAGGAAACGCCACATACAGTTCCTAGAACATCTGGAATCACCAAAACGATTTAATGAGTAAGTTATGGGTCACTTTTTTAATCTAGCGACACTTCTGGTTTCTGTGAAAAGTTTGAAATCAGAAAATTGTCAGCAAAAGTACCAATATAAATATTTTCACTCACATGGAAAAAAAATGCAAATATTATCTCGAAAGGTCGGAGGCCTTTGAGTCAAAAGCTCAGCAGATTTTGCTCAAAAACAAGGCAAGAACCCACTTTGATCATTGCCTTTTTGGCAATGGTGACTAATGCATTGAATTGAAGCATTAACAACCCTGTTGTTTTCTTTGTGTGCCTAGTTCCTGGTATGCAAGAGAAAGCTGGAGAGTAAGAAGGAGGCACTGCTGATCTTATCAAAAGAACTGGACACCTGCCAGCAGGAAAGGGATCAGTTTAAACTGATGGCTAACCAGCTCCGTGAACGTCACCAAGGGCTCAAGAAAAAGTACAGAGAGCTTATAGTATGTATTTCTATTCTGTTCTATTCTAAATTCATTAAACACTCAATAATAATAATTATGAGGTATTGTCATTATAATGAAGTGTATTTTAATCAAATTAAATGGATTTTATTTTTCATTAATAGGATGGTGACTCTTCTCTGCCTCCTGAAAAAAGAAACCAAGTATGTCTGTGCTTTTAAATATGCGTGACTATACATCATATGTTAAGTGCTCTCATATATGTATAAAATTACAGATCTGAGCTCCAAATATGTGTGTGTTAACAAATGTGTTGTTTAAGTAGTCAACCCAGTACTCCCGATTATCGTCAGTGTTATTCAACCAATAAAATGTTGTATGTATTATACATTAAAAAGTTTAATATGTTGTAGAACCGATGTGTTTAACTTGCTACAGGTCAATCTGGCCCAGTTACTGAGAGACTCACGAGAACAGAACAAACAGCTGAGTGAGGAGATAAAAGAACTGAAGCAACGTTTAGCGGAGGTGCAGGGGGACAACAAGGTATGGGTTCCACTTTGCACAAAGGTCATTACTTTGCAATCCCATGCAGATGTTTGCAAGGTGAAATGTGTAATCAAGCATTTTGAGCACAGTTCATATATTGTGGTATATCTGCAATCTTTCCATCCCACAGCTGCTGAGGATGACCATCGCAAAGCAGCGTCTAGGGGACGAAGAGGTGGGGACTCGTCACTTTCCAGCTCATGAGAGAGAAGATCTTGTTCAGCAGTTAGAAAGAGCTCGAGAACAGGTGCATTGCTCTTGGCATTCCACACATTTTAATTCTGAAGAATATCACAATGTCTCACACAGTTTTTGTAGACACTGGTGTCATAGATTTGAAAACACACACACACACACAGTCTGATTTGCTGTCCTTGTGGGGACTCTCCATAGGCATAATGGTTGTTCTACTGTACAGACCGTATATTTTATTGCCCTACACCAACCCTACCCCTAAACCTACCCCTTACAGGAAACTTTCTGCATTTTTAGAATTTTAAAAAATCTTCATTCGTTGTGATTTATAGCGGTTACCCGTGGGGACCTCAATGAGGTCCCCACGCGCGACACGAGTCCCATGAAAGTCTGTGTGTATTCAGGTTTAAGTCCCCACCAGAATAGAAAAACAGGTGTACACACACACACACACGTTTACTTAGCTATCTAAATGGGGACATTCAATAGGAGGTAATGTGTATACTGTACAAACGTATATTCTACACCAACCCTATACACCTACCCTCACAGAAAACTTTCTGCATTTTTACAATTAAAAAAAAAACTTTGTTTACTTTATTTTTATACCAGTTTTACAAAAGAGGACGTCCCAAATTGAGGTTTTGGACCATTTTGTCAGGTTTAGATCACGTTGGGGGACAAATTGGTGTCCCAAAATAGATTAAGCTAGGTACACACCCAGGACATCACACCGATTAAAAAAGTTTAGGTTTAGTTTTTAGGTTATTTCATTTATTTAACAGGGACTATGCACAACCAAGTGTTGTGCCAGAGTTAGCGCCAGAGCTAATTTGCATCGGAGTCCCTGGGCAGGATGTTGGTACAAAATTCAATACTCCATAAAACCTAACAATAAATAAAATATACACAATTATAGTAAAAACATCAATTCGTTCTTTGTCCTAACTTTATGGTGTTGCAGAATGAAGCACTGGAACAAAGCTTAAAGGCAGCCACGGATGAATTACAGGATGTGAGGCAGAGGCCGTCCTGTCTATCGGACAAAGATCACAGGACTAACCTGGACATTACCACATCTGGGGAGCCAAGAGAACGCACTGCGATATAGATGCTTGCTGTATGGAGAATACAGGCAGTGTGCCGTGTTCAGGATTTCACCGTCACTACCATTTAGCATCTACTGCTGCGTAGTAGGAGGTAAAACACAAACACACACTAATGAACATATATGCAGAGATTTATTATTTTAGTACACAAAAATCACATTCTGATTCCAAAATAACTGCTATTTTAGCTATAGTATTTTACTACTGTATATCAATTAGCTATCATTGATATATAGTACTTTTATAGTTTTGTTAATATTTACATTTATTTTTTTGATTTTCAGTTGTGATTTTAAATGTAAAGTTTTAGTACTTTTTAATTAATTTTTCCTTATTTTTAAAAATACTGTAATATTAGTTTATTTAGTTTCAGTTATTTTTGTACTTCAAGTTAAACTAAAATAAAATGATAAATGATGTATTGGCAACTAGCTGACATCAAATAATTTTAGAATTTCCATGATTATTTTTTTAATTTTTTTTAAAATTTTTTTTTTACATTTACAATAATGACCCTGCAAAATAATCCGTGATCCAGTCCATGTTGGTATTTTCAATGTAACAGAAATGTGACTCTAGGAACTTGATCAGGTTTCTGGTGAGACTGACCTCTGCTGGTCTTGTGGGGACATTACAGGCATTGATACGACCGTTTTAACATATCCAGTTGGTGCCTAAATATTATCAATAGTGCTATATGACTAGTCATTTTGTGGGTTATCTGTATATCATGCTGAAGTCTTTCAAATGTCTTTTTTTTAAGATATCTGCATGAGCGGCTTATGCGGCTTCAGGAGGAGGTCAGCCTCCTCAAATCAAACGTCATGAAGTACAAGGTATTTATAACACATATAACCACATTTATATGCAGACAGGAGATTTATTCACTTTAGTTATGTATAAATTAATTCTGTATGCTTATGTTAAGCATATGTTTTATTTCAGAGTGCTTTGGAAAGCAAGAAGAACTGCAAAGTCTATGGCAAGTCCAACAGCAGTGCTCTGACAGGTGTCCTCTCTGCTAAACAAGGTACCACACAAGACTTCTGCAGAATCCAGAAAGTAACAATTGCGTTCTTTACCAGTATTCTTTTTTAATTCATGTACAATTATTTGAAAGAAAAATATTTAGAAGCTAAGCTTAGCTACAGCTTATATGTTTCCAGTTCAAGAGCTGTTGCTGTCTGAAGAGAATGGCTGCAGTCTCCCGGTCTCTTCACAGTCCATTAGTGACCTGAAGTCCCTGGCCACTGCTCTGCTGGAGACCATTCATGAGAAGAACATGGTCATTCAGCATCAACGGCAAACCAACAAGTATGTTTTGATACATTGTGACAACGGTCATCTCATTTCTGTGCTGGAAAGCACCCAAGATGCAGATGTTATTTTGAGGTTATTTTTTACGATTATGTTTTTATTTTTTATTTTTATATTTTCAGTTTTCATATTTAAATTTAGTTACATTTTTTAGAAATGTTGTTTTATTGTTGCATTTTATTTTTCTTAGTGTTTTGTTTTATTTTATTTTAAATTTTTTAAATATGACTATTTAGGTTTAATAAATGCTGTTTGTTTGTTTTTTCTTTTGTCCAGTCCAGTTTTAGTTTAGGTTTATTTCAGTTCGTCAATTAGTGCTTGAAATTAATTTAGTTGCCAAGGCAACATTTAACATTCTTTAGTTTCTTAAGTTATTTTTGTATTTTATTGTGAATGAACAAAAGTGCTTTTAATAGTTTTATTTAAAGGGGTAATATGATGCGATTTAATTTTTTCCTTCCTCTTTGGAGTGTTACAAACTCTTAGTGCATAAAGAAGATCTGTAAAAATGCAAAGACTAAAGTCTCAAAACCAAGAGATATTCTTTATAATAGTTAAGACTTGTCCACGCCCCCCTAAAACGCCTCGTTTACACGCCCCCACATGTCTACATCACGGTGTGGGAAGATTTGCATAACACCACCCAAAAGTTCAAGCAAAGAAAGAAGGTGTAACTTTTATTCTCACGGTAGTATTGTTGCTGCCGCCATGTCGTGAAGGCGCTGTGTGCTTCGTTGTGAAAGCGAAACTACTTTGTTTGGTCTTCCAAAAGAGGACTATATCTGCTTTGTCATGCCTGGAGCTGATCGGTGCTGGTTGCTGATGAAATACAACAACTTTGCGCTGTGGAGTGCCGGATTGGCTTTCACAGTGGACGAAGCGGAGTCCAGCCCGGGTCACATGTGGTTGCCGCAAGCCCTCGGGACGCTCCTTCGTTGAATCCGCCGGCCACACCGTTCTCAAGCCCGCCGGCCTCCGCTCACTCAAGGCCACGGTGTGTGATGCTGTGTGTTTCGTTGTGAAAGCAGAACTACATTGTTTGGTCTTCCAAAGAGGACACAACTAGAATCAGTGGTTAAATTGTATTTACAAAACTGTTCCAGAACACTTCAACCCAAATAGTCAGATGTGTCCAGCGCATTTTATGGAGGACTGTTTATGATCCTGGGAGAGTAGACGACAATGCCGGCAGTTCTGACTCACAGACAGCAAGTACGTTTTTTATATTTAAAGAATTTTCCACTGATGATTCAAAAGCGAGTTTTTTGGGCAGTGTAGTGTAGGGCTTGTTGTTTGTCATTTCTCCGATCACAAATGCAGACATGGTTTTATGTTTACATGGTTGATGCAACAAGTAAAAAGACAGTATAAGTCAGTATAATCTGTAATTATGTCCCCACTGGATTTTGCAACAAAGCATCGTTATAATGGGTTTTAAGTTTATGTTTCGTCTCTCCGGTCGAACTGGGCATCACAATATGGTAAGTGGCGTAACATTTCCATCACACGCTTGAGGTATTTGGCCAATCATAACGCACTGGATAGCTGGCCAATCAGAGCACACCTCGCTTTCCAGACCGATGAGCTTTGTAAAAATCGGAGAAAAAATTCAGAAAGGCGGGGCATAGAGGAGAAACAATAATGTACAGTATGTGGAAAATAATGTGTTTTTTTAACTTTCTTAAAACTGCTCTATAAAGCACATTCATTACACCAAATAATGTTCTTTTTAGCAGCATCATATGACCCCTTTAATAATAATAATCTTGCTAAGATGCTGTTTATTAGTATTGTGGGATATCAGTTAAGCCAGAGCATACTTAGTTTTACAGTTTAACCTATATACCTATATATTTATAGGTTTGCATATATTTGAACAGGATCCTGGGTAACCGGGTTGCAGAACTGGAAAGAAAGCTGAAAACATTAGAGGTGTCTGGGTTGTGGAGTCTGCCAGGTAAACATCATGTCCAATACTATGCAGTTGCTTTTTTTGAATTTTGGTTATTTGATTGTAGTTTTGTTTTTTTAATGTTTTGCTCTAATACACTTTACATTTGTGTAATGGGTACTTCTTTGTAACATAATAGAGTTTATCTTGATTATTTACATTTTTTAATTAATTAC
This sequence comes from Sinocyclocheilus anophthalmus, assembly GCA_018155175.1. Taxonomy (NCBI): domain Eukaryota; kingdom Metazoa; phylum Chordata; class Actinopteri; order Cypriniformes; family Cyprinidae; genus Sinocyclocheilus; species Sinocyclocheilus anophthalmus. Next base: position 27,322 of record JADLZN010004557.1, read on the forward strand.
TTTTAATTGCTCTCCCATTTCTGCTTTCCACTCTTTCTTCTCACCCTCTCTGGAGGCATCACCTACAATGTGTCTCTCGGACTACGGAGTACGTCTTTTATTCAATATAGTTTTTTGCCTTTTATACCTTTCTGCAATTTTTTTTCAAACCTATTCTACCTCTGTTACCCTTTTTTGTTTACTTGACAATATAACTATCATTTGTAATAGTTGTGCATTTATTGACTCCAACTTTTTTTTCCAGGAAGGAAAGCCGTTATTGTCCTGAGTGACTCTCAGCATGTCCAGTCCAGCGCAGAGTCAGTGGGTGAGTTACTACCAAGTGAAACCTCATTGGCACTTTACAGCTGTACGGTACACTTTTGTGTCTCGTGGCTTCTTTAAACATTACAGGCACAAATCCGTAATTAGTTATTATTCATTTTGTCAATTAAATGAATCATTCAGTAGGGGGTAATAATTATAACTAATAATAGACTAAATACTTATTCATTCTTATTAAATTCGTATTCTAATTAATGTTTATGTTTATAGTAATCAAAGGCCAGCAAACAAAGCTAAGACGTTTGTGCCAAATGCAAATGGAAAGTACTTTGGTGCATAAGCTCAAAAAATGTAATTGAAAGACGTCGAGTCCAACAAGAGGAGACGCTCGCACACATAATCATAGAAACATTTCATTACGAAATTCTTACATTCAGAGGACAAAAAGTGAAAGAAAAGTGCAACATTGTTGAAAGTTTTTAAATGTCACAACATAAATATTCAACACCATAATTTTTATTAGCTTTTTTCTCCGAATTAGTAGTGGCAGTATTATGGAAAATGTATTTGTATACAGCTACACAAAACTACTCAACTTTGTCTGTTGGATATATCAAAAATGAATGAACAAACCAAAAAAATCTGGGTATCCATGTCCTCCATGCGAGTCAACAGCCGGCACTTTCCCTAATTGCAGATTCAGTTAGTAGATCTAAAATTAAAGGGTTAGTTCACCGCAAAATGAAAATTATGCTGTGTTTTACTTACCCTCGAAGCATCCTAGGTGTATATGACTTTCTTCTGTCAGATGAATCCAGTCGGAGTTATATTAAAAATTGTCTTTGATCTTTCAAGCTCTATCGTTGTACTCGGCGGGTGTTGCATTCCTTCGGTTCAAAAGACGTGAAATAAAAAGCACCCTTCCACAAAAAAAAGTGTCTCGCACTGCTCCGGGGGGTGAACAAAGGCCTCCTGTAGCGAATCGATGCATTTTTGTAAGAAAAATATCCATATTCAAAACGTAATAATCACTTTAATATAGCTGTTGACCATGTTTTTGCTGTCAGAACTAACATCGAACCTTTCAGTTTTTCTACTTCAAAATTTAGTTTAATTCAGTGTTACTTGCCGTTTCTTTGTAATTGTTTGTGAAATTTACTAGCAATTTCTGATGGAAAATAGTTTCTACACCTTTTCTTTTTTTTCAGTGTATATACCCAAAAACATTTGTGTGCTATTGGAGGAATATCAAATACATAAGTCAAAATTGTTGTCGTTACATTTCCACATTTTAGAAAATTGAATAATCGCAAAAAAAAATCATAATTTTGAACTGCATATTTTGGGAACATGATCTAAAAATGGCAAACCTCGTAGGAGTAAAACCGCAGACACCAATACTTATATTTTGTTAAATTCTGGAAACTAACTTTTGAAGGTAAAAATTTCTCCTTTCTGAACACCACCGGGGGGGGGGGACATCATAGTATATATATATATATATATATTTTTTCAATAAAAAAATAATAAGTGTTATCCCTCTCAAGCAGGAGATGAAGAGATTGTTACTGGAGAAGAGGTGACAGAGGACACTGGACTTAGTATAGATTTCAGCCAAGATGACTGTCAAGCCGTGGCAGTCGAGTTGAGCCAAAGGGGTGATTATTTCAGCCGCACATATTCAGTCTCACAAACTCCACAGTTCACTAATCCAGCAGAAAGTATCCAGCCTGTGGAGACCACACAGTGTAAAACCCTTGCTTGTTGTGACTCTGAGACGCCTATGTGTCCTCCTGAGAGGGGATCAGAACAACATAATGAAGATCTCACAAGCCGTGGATGTCAGTCTTTGAACACAAAAGTATCTTTGAAAGGTTCAGAAGAAGAGACTGTGGAGAATGATGTTCCTGTTGTTCATTCTGAGGAGGACTTTGATAGTCACGGTGCATTAGAGGACAGTCGGCCTGTGGCAGCAGAGACCTTTGGCAGTTTTGACTGTGTTTCTGAATCTGCAGCAATCCTGTACATCGGACCCCCACCACAACGCCACCCCCCCCCCCCCAAAGACCCCCTTCGCATCGGCCTCACGCAAAAGAAGAAACAGAGCATGCTTCACTAAACACAAGTTCTCCTGCTCAAACATCATCCCACCAGGAATGAACGTCATTTTTCACGAAATTAAGAACTGTGAGAGAAATGCATAAAAACAACCTCCATTCATTCAAAGCCCCATCACTTAAAAGAAGTGTTCTGATTCAGAACTGTATGCAAAAGAATAAAAACAAGAACCTTTGAATGCCTAAATGTGAATCTCGAGTGAAACCTTAGATGTAAGGCCACTATGATGACACTATACCAGCACGTTTATTTTATCATTTCAAAGACACATCTTTATGTATTTTGACTATTTATAAACATATTTTGTAATTGTTTCTGATGCATTGTGTGGCTAAAACATGACAGTTTCTTTTTCACTTCTAATTTTCAGTTTACCCTTCTTGTTATTTTTCAATGAGTACAATACAACATGCAATTTCTGTTTCACTTGCAAGAGGTAAAGGTTCTTTTTTTCTTTTCTTTCTCAATTCTTATAACACTGGATGTCAACCAGTTTCAACCAATTATAATTTGTTCCTTACAGAGTCAGGGTATATTTATTTCCTGTCATATTTGTGTTATTTATTATAAATTGTGATCTTGATTATCCTAATCGTGTTTGATCTGGTGGTGTAAAATCATTTTCTGTAGATCACCTAATATTACAGTGTAATATAGTGTAAAATTAAAATGGGATCAATCATCAGCTTGAAAGCTTATATTTAATTATGCACAAAAGCACTGCATTGCAATACACCAGCCATTTAGTTTGACATTTTGCTGCTGTATTATTGAGTTATTACTGCATCAGTTTACTTGGTTTTCGTTGATTTGACCTGTTGGGTGCTCAAAAAAAAAAAATTGTAATGCGGAAGGATTATCTTGTTGTATCTGGCTACTCCATGTCCTTGAGTCACTGAAATAAATGTTACATTCGCCATCCAGTCCATCAGTCTTGTGAAGCAAAAACACTGCAATAAATCTATCATTAAGAGCTTTTTAACTTCAAACCATTGCTTCCAAAATATGAGTCATCTATCCAATTTTGCCTGCTTTTTTCACTGAGGCGAAACGTTGTTATGCGATCATGGTATTTTGGCTAGAAGTAATTGTCTGAGGGTGAGTACATTTTTAGCAAGTTTTCATTTTTGTGGCAACTATTCCTTTAAAAGAAGATCAGATAAACAGCAATACTCTGGGAAAAAAAACTTAAATGTATCTATCTAAGCAGTGATAGTTTCTCAAAACATATTTATCAATACAACATTTCTATGCAACCATAATCCATAAAATATTGGAATAAAATACCGAAAATATTTCATCTATTGCAGCAGGCTTGATCCATGTTTAAGCAATTTACAGTATGCCATTTGGATTGTGGTTGGTTAAAGGGTTAGTTCACCCAAAAAATGAAAATTAGGCCCAAGAAATTACTCAAACTCAAGTCATCCTAGGTGTATATGATCTTTCTTTCAGAGAAATCCAGTACGGCGTTATATAAAAAATTGTACTTTGCCATCTTTCAAGCTGTTTCAGGGCACTCAGCGGGTGTTGCATGCATCCGTCCAAAAGAAGTTAAATAAAAAGCGCCCATCCATAAAAAAAAGTGCCTCACACGGCTCCGAGGGTTCCCATTGTCGACATAGGCGCTCCGGGTAGCGAAATCGGAATGTGTTTTTGTAAGAAAAATATCCATTTTCCAAACGTAATTAATAATAAAAGGAGGCCTTGTTCACTTCTTTTAACGGACTGTTTTTTTTTTTTTTTTTTTTAATGCATGCAACACCGCTGAGTGCGCATTAAACAGCTTGGAAGATCAGAAGACATTTTATATAACTCCTGATCTGGATTTGTTGAAGAAGAAACTTGGTTATACACCTAGGATGACTGAGCGAGGATGAGTAATTCTAATGCACGTGCTATTTCCTTTTTGGGTGAACTAACCCTTTAACTATTCTGTTCTTAATGTTTTTTATTGCCTGCACAACAAATTGACATTCAGAGTGCTTAGTCAACCATAAAAATGAAACCGGTAAGCTAATAATAGATCTACAGATATTTTTGTAGGGGACCAACTACTAGAAACAGCAGGGACTTGATTTCCAACAACATTTAATGCAAACAAACCTTTTTGACTGGAGCAAAACAAATAATTGTGAAAAACAAACCTTTCAGTGCAGAGTGCAATGACACCGTGATAGATACGGGAAGATTATGTTCTGCGCTTACGAAAACAATTGAAAAATTTAAATGTAATGAACAACAATACCAAATTAGATTAGATGATTTAAAATAAATGCAGCACAGGACATCACTAGATTGAAATCTTTGGACAGAAATGTGAGGAAACAAGACCAAGTCTAGAATTACAAACAAAAATGTTTACTACCATTTCAGACAACTTAGAAAAACATACAGACAACCCCCCCCCCCCCCCCCCCCCCAACAAACAAGCTTGTCGTGCTACGGTATATTTACATCGTGCTCTTTTTTTCCTGCAAATATTTACATTCAGTATATATACACATGAAGTGGAAATGGAAAAAACACTTGCTACAGTAAGATTTAATAGTAATAATTCCACTGTTAATAGTACGACAATATATATATATGCATGTGAACATATATATATTGCAAAGTTTGAAAGGACAAAGGATAACAAAACAACAAAGTATAGAGTATAAACTGAGGTGTTATGTGTCGTTATCATGCGTTTCCAATACATAGTTTAAGTTCCGATATGGATTTGATGGATGGATACAAAAGCAAACAAGTGAATCAAAATCATCCGCTCACTCATTCATGTCCATTTCTATAGCTACAGGACAAACAAATGCTTATTTTTCAATCCCGAACAAGCTACCAAACAGCTAACTTCAGTGGTTTGAAATGAATGAAAAGAACCCAAAGGGAAATCCTCACTCATTTTCTGGAACACAAAAGGAGGAATTCCGAAGAATGTTCTGGTAATTTTTGTTCATGCAATTACAATTAATAATGCGTAAACATAAAAAAAAAGTCATAAATGTCATCCCTATAAATCTGTGCACTGGATTCTGATGCCATATGTTATTTTTATTTGTAATTGCATTAATTAATTGAAATTGCAATGGGGAAAAAGATGCATTTTGAAAAACCAGTCAAATTTCATGAAAAATTATGAAATCTGCATGTAGCAGAAAAATTTTCACAAATGTGAATGAAATTGAGGTTTGACTCCCATCAAGGCACAAGTTGCTCAGTCTGCCTGATTCTCTGTCACTAGTGAGATATAGGCATGGCCAAAGGGAGAGCAAAGCCATTCAGACTTTCAGCTTGTCAAAAGTGTTCATCTACTTTCAAGCCAGCAACAGAAAAACTTACTGGTAATGTGCAGACAGAAAAATTAGTGTCCTTCGTCATAGTTGGAAAAATATTTTGGAAAAGTACACAAGTGTGCATTTCAGTCTGCTTCCCAGAGTGGTACCATTTTCCGTTTTACACACTGGACACAAATCACACACAACATCACATTAAAGCATTTGTACTGTGTTTACTGTGACTGTACCATGTAAATATTTTCCCTCAGCACCTCCTCACATTCCCTCCCTTACACATCTGCTGTTATTGGATGACCCTTCCCAGCAGCGTGCCGATTCACAGCCTCAGCAGACGGACAGGACGGGTGGACCCTGTCTCTGCTGGGTTTTCTTGAGCAGCTGTATACGGTTGTGGCAGTAGAATTTCACAGCCCTCCAGTCCCGGTGGTTAGTGACCAGCAGGGGGCAGAGCTCCAGGCAGCGTTCACAGTCTGCTTTAGCCGGCACACGCAGCTCCATGATGTTTTGCACCAGGTGGGACTCGACAGCTGCCCGCTCTGCCTCAGACCAAGGCCGCTTCAGCACACCACGTTTACCTGAGACAGAGAGGAGAATGTATGTTAATCATTATTCCTGTGAAACACTACACTCCCACTACTCCCCAGTCCCCCCCCTCAAAAAACCCAACACCCCCAACAACCCCCCCCCCCCCCCCCCCCACCCCGCCCCCCAGCGCCACTACACATACGCCCTCAGCGTCAAGGATCTAGCCCTGTGCCTGAAGGTCTCAGGCCTGTATCTTTGCAGGCTCGTAATTAACACCAAAATCACAATGTTCTTGTATACATTTGACTAAAAATGATCCCATAAATCATATGACGTTTATATTACAAAAGCATAAACATAACCAGGTATGCCAATATTCCGGACGGTTACAAGAATTTCTACATTAACTGGAATTCTTGGTCAAATAAACGGTTTATTCTGAATATGCATGTCCAAATCAGGCAGTGATATTTTAACAAAAAACCCCAATATAAGAATGGGCAACATCAAATGGCTAGCATTTTGCTGTTGTCAAGGACATTAATTAAAACTATTGAGTTCTGAATCACTCAATTACAGCATACAGCATCACAAAGAATTAAAATCTGTAATTCCAGTAGTTTTAGAGCATGTAAACATACAGTGCCCTCCACTAATATTGGCACGCTTGGTAAATATGAGCAAAGGCAGCTGTGAAAATAAATCGGCAAATCTAACTTTTAGTAAAATATCTCTGAAGTATATTCCCATTCATATTTTAAAAATAATTTAGCACACCAGGGTGACTAGGAGCATGAAACTGACTTCCTGTTCCACAGGATTATAAATATGAGGAACACAAGGGCAAATGATCTTACTCATCCATCACAAGGAGTAAAACCAAATAATAGTTCTGATGATGTGCCCAGAACAAGATTGTGAGCTTCACACAATAGAAAGTCTGTTTTTTTTTACACAAACCAAAAAAAAAAAATAATAATAATTGCTAAAGCATCCAAAATCCCCATTTCCACCATCAGGACAATAATTAAGACACCACATCACCTACATCGGCCTCATGTTGTTCGGGAGGGTTTCAAGAAAAATCCTCCTCGCTCATCCAAAAAAACAAACTCCAGCATATTCAGTTGTCAGACACGACTGGACCTTCAGATGGGGCTGGCGTCTATGGTCAGATGAAACTAAAACAGGGCTGCAAACCCACCAGATGGGTTTGGTGCATACAGGGATAAAAAGTACACCATGCTCACGATTAAATAGACTGCTGGATCTTTAATGTTGTGGGCCTATTTTTTTTGGCTGGAGGTCCTGGACATCTTGTTCAGATACATGGCATCATGGATTCTATCAAATACCAAACAGATAAAAAATCTAAACCTGACTGCCTCTTTTAGGAATCTTATAATAGGCCGTGGTTGGATCTTCCATCAGAACAATGATCCAAAAACAAACATCAAAATCAACACAAAAATGTGTCATTGAGCACAAAATGAAGCTTCTGCCGTGGCCGTCCCAGTTCCCTTGCAATAACTGGGTGCCAATATTTGTGTCCAACGTGAACTAGAAAAACATTTATTTCATAATGAGAATTTTCCCCAATTTCCATTGTTTTACTTCAATGAAAGCTTAGAATTTTGTAAATTTTTTTGAATGAAAGATCAAAAGGATAAAATGATGCATATTTATTTTCACAGCCACCTTTGCTCATATTTACCAAGGGTGCCAATATTAGTGAAGGGCAGTGTATTTTCCTAATGAAGGCTTGACAAAAATATATCTTAATTGAAAATAATGTGCATATAAATGAGATAAATAAAAATAATACCTTTAGGACTGACAGATATGTATTTGTTGTTGATGAATTTAAATTTATGTTCTTTCCTATTCTTAGTGTAGCTACACCGTTTTAACAAAGGTTGCACTTATCAGCATTTAAAATGGAATTAAATAACCCTGGTTTAACTGGTACATGCATTGCACATGTAAACATGGATTATGTCACAATCATCAGTGCTGTCCTCATTCCCTGGAACTTAGGTGTGCAAAGGCATATTGTCACACTGTATGACAGTCATACAATCAGACTTACCAGGCTTGGGCTGTCCTGAGGCCTTTTTGCGTCCCGTTGAGAGCAGGGAGCTGCCGTTCATCTTCTTGGGCCTGGGAGATTTGCTGTTGCTTTTGGTTTTCTTCATCATAATGCTGGTTGCAGGAGATGGTGCTTCAGGTTTCTCTTTACTCTGCTCAGCATCTGACTCCTCTGACAACGAGTCAGCAGAGTTTCCTGACAACACTGAAATGGAAGGATAAGTATGACTGATGTGTTCAATACTCTTTATTTACACCTGCCACATGCTTGGCACAACAACTCACTCACCATCTAACTCCAGACAGATGTGGTGTAAACTCATTCCACGGAACAAGACGCCATCTCTCTCTCCGCATAGTACCACCCGACCAATCAGACCCATCAGCCCAGGGTCCTGGCCAATGGTTGCACAGCTTTGCGTCACGTGATACTCCTTCTGCAAAAAGCTTTCCAATCGCTGTATGGCAGAACCATGCTCCCCTTCCTCCTCACCCTCACTTAACAACAGCAGTTGAGTAAGTATGGCCACCTGCCTCCGAACGCGTGTCTGTGTCAGTGCCCGCGGGTGCGGAGAACCACTGGACCGAGCCAAACTACGTAGTAAATCTGTGCCTCGTAGGGGAGTGGCTGGCGAATGATACGGCCTGGCAAACACATAGGCGTTCTGTGGATCAATTCCCACGCCGGCACGAGTCTTCAAAAGCATCTCCAGACAGGCTTCAGAGTGTGGTGGGAGGATGAGTGGCTGTACGCGGCCACGTTTCCCTTGGACTCCAGCACGAGGGAGATGGGGGAGGACCATCCGCTCGAAGGGTGAGAGCGAGGCCTCCAGTGGGGTAAGAGTTGGTGGGGCACCAGATTGCACAGGGATGGGGCACTGGGGTGTGACGCGGGCCTGGTACTCGGAGACGGTGAGTTTGGAGACTTCACATTCACGGCGGCGATTGTAAAGGATGAGAAGGGCCAGACTGGAGTGACAGAGGAGACGCCATGCCTCGGCCGACTGTGGTGAGCGGGAGAGAGAAATAAAGGCAGAGTGCTGCAGTCGCCGCAGGTACAACACCAGGGAGGAAAGGGAGGAAAGAAGTGGGAGCATGTGGGGACGACGCAAACTGAGAAAAGAGAAAAAGGGAACAAGAGGACTAAGTGAATTTAAAGAGAATGGATAATACATTTTACCAGTGAAACTGCTTTTAACATTGTGAGATCAATTGAAAATGTCTGACCTTGATAGGTCGGTCTTATCCTCTGCTCCGCTTTCTTCTTCTCTCCCTCCATTGTCCTCTCTTTCTTCTTTCGAAGGTTCTGACTCCTTAACATGGTCCAAAAACACTGGAGTGGGCAATTCCTCTTCTTTTGTCTTCTCAAAAATGTCCACCTCCTCTTTATCCTTTTTAGTTTTTCGTCCTTTTCTGGGAGGAGTAGGTGGGCTCCTCTTTAAGACAGACACTGGAACACTTCCTCTTCTGGGCGGAGTTGTCTGGGCTGGGGTAGGACTTTTGTAAATAGGTACAGAGAGGGCAGGGCTCCTTCTGACCGGAGACAAAGAAGAAGAGGGAGGTGACTGTGGTGTTCCCACCCCCACACCTGGCACAGGAGCCACTTGAAGGCATTGGGACTGCTTGCTCGATGATGGGAGAGGTGACTGTACACAAGGAGGGTCACCAGAGGTGCATGCTTGCACCATGGCAGAGCACACGTCTGGTTGGTGGGCGTGGTGTTTATCCAGATGGTGTGGGAGAGATCGGAAGTGACGGCCACAGTAAACACAGCGCTGTTTCTGTGCCATGGTGCTCTGCCCACGACCCACTGACACATTGACACTATTAGCAGGAATTCCTGAAGACGGAGGGCACTTAAACACAGGTCTGGAGGGAGCAGCGGGCTGCAGTGGGGAGGACAGGAGGGAGTGTGGAAAAGTGGGAGGATGGCTGAGGGATCGTTGAAGTGCTTTTCTCTTAGCATGTGCAGCAGGAGAGGACAGGGCTTTGTGCCTCTTGCGGCGGTGAGGTAATCGCATGCGTGTCTCTCCATTGGCATCATCCGAGTCAAGGTCTGAATCACTTGGCTCAGAGTGAGACAAAGGAGAGGAGGAAGGAGAGAGAGACCAGGAAGGTGTGAGGTATTCCGATGCAGAAAGTGGAACTGGGCCGGACTCTTCCTCCTAAGAAACAAAAAGCACATGCATTTCTAAGATCTGTTAAAGAGTGAATAATCCAGAAAGCATTGCATTCAGGCATTATGCTCGTTTCACTTCTGTAACATATATAAATTACAATTTTTTACGTGTAATGACTGAAAGTGAAGAATGTAGGGCAGAACTTAATTATATTCACCAGGAAATTACTAAACATCACCAACACTCACTTTGAAGAGGTTTTTTGACCAGAAGCATCCAGATTTATTTAAACGATGATATTTCTTGTTGATTAATTGCCATTCAGTGCGTTTACATGCACCCTCTTAATGCGATTATAATGACATTTTGGCAATATTGTGATTAAACTTTACATCATGTAAACACAATACTTCGATCTAAATAATGCAATTAAGCTCATAATAACAGCAAGCATAATCGTATTAACATAGGTAGCCTATGCCAATTTTAATCGAAATATACAGGTAAACACCTTAATCCCATTATTGCCACTCTGACCAAAGTGCGCATGTGCTCGTGACGTACACACTGACGTGACACGCACAATATGCAGATTAAAAACGATGGCAGAGAAGAGAGAACGTCGCATTTATTTCCAGTGGTATAGGTGCACGAATGGAAAACTCTTGTGGACTCATACGAAGATGAACACGTTCACACAGCTCCATGAATGATACCCGTGACATTCTGAAATTTTCCCTCCACTCCGAATCGCTGAACTTTGTTAGCACAACTCACTGCCATCAGTCTCTGCTCCTTACCCTCATCCAGAGACAGTGCGTAGAATGTGATGGCAGCATAGGCAAACCCAACTGAAATAGCATTGCCATCACATTTCTGTTGTGAATTCCCATCATATTTGTGCTGTGTAAATCAATAAAGTGTTTAAAAAAGTGAATAGGGTCAATTTTTCATAATGACTTTTCCAAGTCATGGGCGTCCCCCCCCCCCAATTCAAGGGAACATTAAATTGAATTTAAAACAGATGTACAGGTGCATCTCTATAAATTAGAATGTCGAGGAAAAAATTATTTATTTCAGTAATTCAACTCAAAGTGTGAAACTCATGTATTAAATAAATTAAAATCACACAGACTGAAGTAGTTTAAGTCTATAGCTCTTTAAATTGTGATGATTTTGGCTCACATTTAAAAAAAACCCACCAATTCACTATCTCAACAATTAGAATACGTCATCAAGACCAATAAAAAAAAAAAATTTTGGTGAATGGTTGGCATTCTGGAAAGTATGTTCATTTACTGTACATGTACTCAATACTTGGTAGGGGCTCATTTTGCTTTAATAACTGCCTCAATTCGACGTGGCATGGATGTGATCAGTTTGTGGCACTGATCTCTATGGGGTTCAGTTCTGGTGAGTTTGCTGGCCAGTCAAGCACGACCATGGTGTTGGTATTTAACCAACTTTTGGTGCTTTTGGCAGTGTGTGGGCAGGTGCCAAATCCTGCTGGAAAAAATTGAAAAAAGCAATATTCAACTCCCCCCAAACCAAAGCTGGTCAGCAGAAGGAAGCATGATATGCTCCAACATTTCTTGGTAAACGGGAGCAGTGGCGTTGGTTTTCAAAAAACACAATGGACCAACACCAGCAGATGACATTGCACCCCAAATCATCACAGACTGTGGAAACTTAACACTGGACTTCAAGCAACTTGGGCTATGAAATAACAAAACTGCTCTCATCTGAAAAGAGGACTTTGGGGCACAGGGCAACAGTCCAGTTTTCTTCTCCTTAGCCCAGGTAAGAGGCCTCTGATGTTGTCTGTGGTTCAGGAGTGGCTTAACAAGAGGAATACGAAAACTGTAGCCAAATACCTTGACACGTCTGTGTGTGGTGTCTTGATGCCTTGACCCCAGCCTCAGTCCATTCCTTGTGAAGTTCACTCAAATTCTTGAATCGATTTTGCTTGACAATCCTCATAAGGCTGCGGTTCTCTCGGTTGGTTGTGCATCTTTTTCTTCCACACTTTTTCCTTCCACTCAACTTTCTGTTAACATGCTTGGATACAGCACTCTGTGAACAGCCAGCTTATTTGGCAATGAATATTTGTGGCTTACCCTCCTTGTAAAGGGTGTCAATGATTGTCTTCTGGACAACTGTCAGATCAGCAGTATTCCCAATGATTGTGTAGCCTAGTGAACCAAACTGAGAAACCATTTTGAAGGCTCAGGCAACCTTTGCAGGTGTTTTGAGGTGATTAGCTGATTGGCATGGCACCATATTCTAATTTGTTGAGATAGTGAAGTGGTGGGTTTTTGTTAAATGTGAGCCAAAATCATCACAATTAAAAGAACCAAAGGCTTAAACTACTTCAGTCTGTGTGCATTGAATTTATTTAATACACGAGTGTCACAATTTGAGTTGAATACTGAAATAAATTAACTTTTCCACGACCTTCTAATTTATTGAGATGCACCTCTGTAGTCTGAGACACTGATGAAACAATATGGAGAGGAAAATGCAGGAGATATTGGTGTGCTGTGGTGCTTATGGTATGTTTACACTGATGGCAAGGGGTGCAGCAATCATTTCATTAGGACAGGATATTCAGCAAGAGACCTGAAAATGACTGTTGCTTGGTAACTGGGTGTGTCTATAAGTGTAAAATGTAATGCATATTTACCTTCTTAATGTTGCTTTCGTGGTCTGAGCTGCAATCAAAGCTACTAGGAGGTACAGTGCCATGGAAACCCTGAGAGAGGGACTGCAACAGCATTACAAAAACCCAAAAAAGTCAAACATGTGACATAAGAGTAATAAAGTGCCTCCAACACAACACTCTCACACATACACATCAATAAATCAAACACCATATGCATATAAACTCATGTCACAAACACATCTAAATTATAAACTGTCAACAATTTGCATACTATTAGTAACACTAAATGCAAAAGGAGCTCAAAGCATTGAGATGTGCTGGCCATTGTCATGGTTACACTTACCATAGCGTTTTCTCCCCACTCGGTCAAACTGTAATCCACAGTGATCTCCTCCCCCTTAGCGATGTTGCAGATCGCTATGACAGTCAGTCGCACTTGATTTCCACAGTGCACTTCACGAATGCGGCAGTTTGGTGGTGGGGGGTATGAGACGGCCCCCCTCCCTCTGCTAGAGCCCTCCTCACTCACACTGCATGAGAGAAAACTACATCAGACAGCAATACAGCAAATAAAACTGATAGAGATAACCACATCACAGCTGGGAAATCTTGCAGACCCTATTTCATAGGTCTATATAGTCCCAGCACGGTTGATTTGCTGAGTGGGCGGTATCTCTTTATGTCCGCTTGTAGCTTATTCTGCAGCAGGTGAGCCGTTCTTGACGCTCTACACCTTTCTCTTTCTTTCCCTCCACCTTGATTTTATTATCAGTAAATATACGACTAATATTTCAGGTAAATGCTCACGTTTTTTTGCGTGTCCTTTTTTGTGACTTCTCAGCATTCTAGTAAGAACCCACCTTGGATTCAGAATAAATAGTGTTGAGTCCCACAAAAAAAACAGGTGGTCATATAGGCTAGTTGCGCTTACTTCGTGCTGTGCTAAAACATATACTTGCTGGAAAAGATGATCTAGAGATTACCATCAGCTTCTGAAAGCCTGTATAAGCCCCTGGCATTAACATTGCCCACAGGACGACCGTCATACATAATAGGAAATTATAATTACAGACACATGTTGCCCCCCAAACATGTCTTCCATATATAACAGAGATAAATATAAACATAGATTTCTTTCAGCATTTGACTAGAAAAAACAGCAAAAACGGATTACAAAGACACACACCGTACCATAAGCCAGAAGCGCATATGATAAATGAACAAACTTTTCTAATTGGCAATGATAATAAACAAATGCAATAAACCATACATACAAACAGCTTGCATTTCCAGTAATCCCCACTCCATATTTGGCACACACCAAAGTATTTCTCAACCAGCACAACAAAACAATTACTTGCTATCTCTTCCCTAGCACAAACACATCAGACACACTAATGCAGTATATATAATCAGCACAACAACACACACACATCTCAGTCACTCACCAGAATTGAGGCAAGATTTGAGTTTCATAGTTTGGTCCCATCCAGCCGCAGGCAACTATGTGTTTGTCCTCAGAACCAGCACCCTGACAACCGAGTATAATAGGATCTCACATAGATTATTACACACTCATACTTTCTATTGAACACACACCACATGTACAAACGATTCCAAAAAAGTTGGGACAATGTACAAATTGTGAATAAAAACAGAACGCAATGATGTGGAAGTTTCAAATTTCAATATATTTTATTCAGAATACAACATAGATGACATATCAAATGTTTAAAATGAGAAAATGTATCATTTTAAGGGAAAAAAAAAAGTTGATTTGAAATTTCATGGCATCAACACGTCTCAAAAAAGTTGGGACATGGCCATGTTTACCACGGTGTGGCATCCCTTCTTCTTTTTTATAACAGTCTGCAAACGTTTGGGGACTGAGGAGTTGCTCAAGTTTAGGAATATGAATGTTGTCCCATTCTGGTCTAATACAAGCTTCTAGTTGCTCAACTGTTTTAGGTTTTCTTTGTCGCATCTTCCTCTTTATGTTGCGCCAAATGTTTTCTATGGGTGAATGATCTGGACTGCAGGCTGGCCATTTCTGTACCCGGATCCTTCTACGCAGCCATTATGTTGTAGTTGATGCAGTATGTGTTCTGGCATTGTCATGTTGGAAAATGCAGGTCTTCCCTGAAAGAGACGACGTCTGTATGGGAGCATATGTTGTTCTAGAACTTGGATATACAGTGGGTACGGAAAGTATTCAGACACCCTTAAAGTTTTCACTCTTTGTTATATTGCAGCCATTTGCTAAAAATCATTTAAGTAAATTTTTTTTCATCATTAATGTACACACAGCAACCCATATTGACAGAAAAACACAGAAATTGTTGACATTTTTGCAGGATTTATTAAAAATAGAAAAACTCGGAAAATAGTACATTTAGGGTACTAAGTATCAGACCCTTTGCTCAGTATGTTAGTCACCGAATAGCATCCACTTTTGAGTGAATCCAGCCATCGAAGTTTTTTGGGATAGATGCAAACAAGATTTCAACACCTGGGATTGGGGTTCTCTGCATTTCCTCCTTGCAGATCCTCTCAGTTGGTCAGGCAGTTGGATGGTAAAACGTGGGTGGATTCAGCACTTTTATACGCCGCTCCTTCGATGGCAACCAGTCGTCCTGTCCCTGCAGCTGAAATACACCAACACAGCATGATGCTGTCACCACCATGCTTCACTGTTGGGACTTTATTGGACAGGTGATGAGCAGTGCCTGTGTTTTATCCACACATACAGCTTAGAATTAAGGCCAAAAAGTTATATATTGGTCTCATCAGACCAGAGAATCTTATTTCTCCCCATCTTGGAGTCCTTCAGGTGTTTTAGCAAAATACATGCAGGTCCTTTTCATGTGTTTTGCACTGAGGAGCGGCTTCCGTCGGGCCACTCTGCCATAAAACCCAGACTGGTGAAGGGCTGCAGTGATGGTTAACTTTCTACAACTTTCTCCCATCTCCAAACTGAGCTATCGGAGCATCAAGCCATAGGGATCTTTTGGGTTCTTCTTTACCTCTCTCACAAAGGCTCTTCTCCCCCGATAGCTCAGTTTGGCCGGGTGGCCAGCTCTAGGAAGGGTTCTGGTCTTTCCTAACGTCTTCCATTTAAGGATTATGGATGCCACTGTGCTATTAGGAACCTTAAGTGCAGCAGAAAAATTTTTTGTAACCTTGGCCAGATCAGTGCCTTGCCACAATTCTGTCTCTGAAATCTTCAGGCAGTCAGTTCATTTGGCCGCCTACCCCCTAGGGCGGGGAAAAATGTCGAATCAAATATGTATCGCGATATACGCATTTTTCTCAATTAACGGTGATTTATGATTTTAAACCCAAAATTTCCGATATTTTCGACTATACAGTACCAGTTTTTAACACTCTAAAAGCGCCTAATGATGCAGGAGAATGAGTTTTATTTTAAAAAGGAAGCCCTGTAAATGGCACATCAAGCACATGGGTTATCTGACGGAGAGACGCAAAGCTGTTTAAAGCAGAGTCCTGCACGGGTCTTGTTAGGTAAACCTGCATCCGCAGTAGCTACACAACACAGGAAAGCCACGACTGTGTTATAAGACAGCCGAGCCAGAACAAGTCTAATTCTGTACCCCCGGGTGACCAGATGAACTGAACGTCCCAGCATTAAAAAGGACTAAATGCTATCCAGTAAGGGCAAACATGATTTATTTCTATGTACACAAGCAATCAAACACCATAGGCATTTAAAGTTGGTGCTTGTGAAGAGAAACTAGACAAGCAGCGCAACAGAGGAACTGATAAGAAAAACACGCACTCCTCCTGTATAAAAAAAGATATTAAGTTTGGGCATAGCGCCACATCTTGTGAAACAATATGCGATCAAGGACGGCTCCTGTTTTTGAACAAATGGCATTAAACTACATGCGTACAAGCAGTCGCATTCATAAATGAAAATAACAGATTAGATATGGGACGTTAATGTTAAGTGCCATTGTCTCCCGTAAAACTCGCAATGTATAGGTCTTGCGGCCGTGTAGTCTTGACAGGAAAGCATTAAAATAATAAAATCTTAAAAATAAAAATGATCTAGGGCTACAGAAACGCCAGTCAACGAGTGCTCCCAAGTGTACATTCACTAGCGCTAGCTTGACGCAAAGCTTGCAATATCAATTGGTTTGAGGCTCCGCTATTACTGGTATGCATGTCATCACGTCCACTTATTTTAGGGCGTTTATTCGCGGGGGAAACCCGTGGAAGGCAAGACACGACAGTGCACTTATAGTAATAAGAGAAAGAACATAGGCTATAATATAAAGAAATAGCTACATTATTTTCAAATAAATATTCACAACACCAAATTATCATCAAGTTTCCTAGTGTTGTTTGTCTTATTTAATGTAAGCGGCAACTTGTGTAGATTTAAAAAGGCTACGGGGACTGCTTCCTTTTGGGTGGTTATTTGAATAACTTTTACCACCCAAATCAATCAAACATGCTTTTAATTTGGTGTGGCTAGGACGTGTGCATCATTAAGTAATCAAACTTTTATGTCTGTCTTTGGCCTGCGCTCTGGAAGGGATCTGTTAATTCTGCTAAACTTTAATTACTAAAACTAAACTATATAAAAACTAAATAGATATGTTCACAAAATAAACCAACTACAAATCTAAAACTAACAAAATTAATAATGAAACTAATAAAAACGAAAACTAACAATTGTTATGGCAAATTGGAATAAACGGATATTAAAAAATAAATACGAATTTATAAAATGATAAAAATCTTATTAAATCAAAAAACCTTTGGTCTCCAGCCACAACATGTTTACAGGTTTTAGTTGCGTTGGTTTATAATTAACATTTTTTAAAGAATTCCTTATTGCTCACCAAGGCTTTGCATGTATTCTTGATCCAAAGTTACAGACAAAAACAGGTAAAATTGTTCGATAATATTTGTGTGTAAAATTTTTAATATTTAAAATGGCTTTCTATTTGAATAGATTTTAAAAAATGTCATTTATTCCTGTGATCATACATAGGTAAATTTTCAGCATCATTACTCCAGTCGTCAGTGTCACATGATTCTTCAGAAATACTTCTAATATGCTTATTTGCTGCCCTCTATCAATATTTTACAAACGTTGAGTAATCGCTTTTTTTTAGGATTTCTTGATGAATTAGAAAGACCAAATTGATCAGCATTTATTGAAATAAAAAGCCTTTTGTAACATTAATACACTATCCATGGCAGTAATCATTTATTGCCACAGTTTTTGGGAAAGAAGTCAAATATAGATTTTATTTAGCAGTGATGCTTTAAATTGGTCAAAAGTGACAGTAAAGAGATTTTATAATGTTACAAAAGATTTATTTCAGATAAATAGTGTTCATATCTATATCGGAATTATATCGTATCGACCGGAATTAATAAATATATCGTGATATCAATTTTGGCCAATCGTCCAGCTACTTTGAACCTCAATGTTTCTCCTTTGCTTGACAGGCACTGTGAAGCTGGAAAGGTTTGATATCGACAGGGTGGGCTTTCACTAATCAAGTTCCCATTAGGATAATCCAACACAGGCTGGATCGTCAACATGAAGGTGTAGAAACAAACCATCTCAAGGCATGCTAGCAGACCGACAGCACAACTGAGTTAACAGGTTATATAGGAGGGCTCAACAGCAAGAGTGTGATAAGTAGGGTGCCTAGTGATATTTCAGTTTTTCTTTTTTAATAAATTGCAAAAATGTCAACAATTCTGTGTTTTTTGTCAATATGGGGTGCTGTGTACACATTAATGAGGAAAAAAAAAATTAACTTAAATGATTTTAGCAATGGCTGCAATATAACAAAGAATCTCCCGTTTTTTTTGTGAAACATTGAAGGGGGTTCTGATCCCTAGCTCGCTCTCCGTTATTTTTAATTAGAGTAAGTTTTTGTGATATGAAGATGGTGATCTTTTCCAGATGTGTATTCATCTGCCCATGCACTACCCCGTCACCTCATTCAAGACCCCCCATCCATCAGAGAGGCAAGGCTTCTGATCATCTGAGCGTGATAACAACCGTACGTGTCCCTCTTTAGTTTGAGAAGGACCAGTGGACGTTCCCTCAAGTTTCCAAAAAAGACTTAAAATTTTGATTCGTGTGGACCCACAGAACAGTTTTCACTTTGCCACAGTCAATTTTAATGAGGGCCTTGGTCCCAGTGAGAAAAGCCCCCTGGGCTTCGGGATCATGTGTAGATAGGGGCTTCGTTTTTGGGAACTATAGAGTTTAGAGGCAACGGCGAATGGCCACGGGTGGATTGTTGGGGTTCACCGACCACATGTTTTCGGAAGGATTCCTGCAGCACATGTTGATTCTTATTAAGTTAGCATTCCTGTATGTGAGGCTGTGCCGTGTAAGGGCCCGAAGATCAGCGGCATCCAGTATGGTTTCGGACTGCCCTTACGCACAGGAGATTTGTTGCCAGATTCTCTGGACATATTTGGATGGATATTATGCACCTGTAGAGATGAAAAACTTCAAATTTTTTGCAATTTTTGTTGAGAAATACTTCCTTTCTGATATGCCCCTCCACTATTTATGCCGCACGCATTGGGGGAATGGTGATCACATCCACCCTGCCCCAACTTGACTTCCAAAAACCCCCTTCGAGATGATCCACTTGCCTCTTGAGAGGCTCATTTTTAAACCATATCAGGTCGGCACAGTGACCTAATAAGTTGCAAAATTGGTCCTCCAGCTGTTCCTTATATGTACATTTAACTTTAACTTTTCCGGCCTCTTATTGCTACCTGTCCCAACTTTTTTTGGAATGTGTAGCTATCATGAAATCCAAAATGAGCCAATATATGGCATGACATTTCAAAATGTCTCACTTACAATATCAAATCAAAACGGCTAGGCTCGACCTCCATTGAGATTGCCTATCTATTTATGGATTATTTGTGAAAAACTTTTATTATGTTTGATTGATTTGTAACACAACTTATTGACCATTGCCTTTTCTTCTCACAATTTGTTAAATGTGTCCAAATTTGTGGAATTGGGTTTTGACAATGTGCTCCAATTTTGTGAAACGCTTTAAGGTTTACCTTAGCTGAGTTAATGGTACATTTCACACTTTTCCGTTTTACACTTTGATTAAAATTCATGTGGGATGTTGGCATAGCATGGGACATTCATGAGGATAAGATATACCCAGAAGATTGATTCATGGGTAACATCCATCGAGCTACTAAATTGCCGAGCATTTGGGAAACCCCCCTAAAAGCGTTTTTTTTTTTTGTGTTCTTTTTTCACCCTTTATTATATATAACAAAGTATTAAAATCCTGTCCTACCCCCCTTTGACCCCCTCACCCTTATGTTTTGTCCCCTTGTCCTGTCTCCTTTTTTTTCCCGACCCCCCCCTTATATTTTCTTTTTCACTTAATATCCCCCACTTTGTATCTTTTTTTGTTTATTGCCTTATATATATTAGATCCTACCTTATATCTTACTATTAGGGGCGCTGCAAAAAATTTACTCAATATTCAGCACCGATTTTTATGTTCTTGACATCTGTTAGTAAAGCCGTCCTTGTGGCACATGTGGTATATATGCTTCTTTTAGCATTTTTTGTTGCGTTTCAGATGCCCGCTCTTTCTTTTTTTTAGCGGGGATTCGCCCTCATATAAAAATGGCATAGCTTTTTTGCCATTCCCCAGGCCCTAAGCCTTATAGTAGGGCATTTTAAACTTTAAAATAAAACAGAATTGTGTGAATAATAATTAACATAAAATAAATACAAAATTATATTATTTTTTAAGATTTATAATAGGTAAAATATAGATTACTTGCATGCAATACAACATCAAATCTATTATTACTGTATTAATTCCATTGAATTCGTAAAATATTTTTTTCTTGAAAATTTGTGGTGCTTTTAATCAATACAACTCAAAAATGGCATTGTACCACACAGAAATGCAAGCTGGCACAATCTCCCCACTGCCCACCAAAGGGACTCACTTATGTTACGCCTATTGGTAAATTCGCACTGATTTCGTTTACATATCAAGAAAGTAAACAAAAAGGCTAAAAGACAAAAATCTTTCTATCTTTCTTGGCGGTGTCCCATAGCTGTCTCCCACGAATGCTCTCTCCTCATCCTCTCGTAGCAAAGACTCTGTCACACATTTTATGGTGTCCCCTTCTTTCCTCCACAGCCAGTCCAAACCCACAACCAACACACGCATCACATTAAACGGACACCTTTGTGCCCCCCTGTACCAATTGTCATGTATGCAACAAACATAAAATCACCGACTTAACTCAAGACCCCCTGGTACTGCCGTCGATGTTTTTGTGTTTTTTTTTTATGGATGTATGTGGGACTTCCCCAGTAGACCCAACACCCCCCTCTTGTCTCAATTTTGCTATTTGTCTACTAATGACAAGCCTGTTGGGCAGAAAACGGCTTAATAAAGGAGTAGGTTTACAGTGCTTTCGGTCTTTCATATCGTGCCTCCTATCACCAGCATCTTTCTCAATCGTCCTCCATGGCCCCGGCTCTCACATTGAATTGAATCATGCACCTTTCCCAATATTCTGAATCCAGGCTTTTACGCGCGATATTATTAATTTGTATAGGTTCATTTCGCAAAAACGCCGTCTTAATCCCTGCCCCGGTTGCATTCGCACTCCGCTTATATCCGTTGCACAGATAGTTTTTTGCATGGTGGTGGACATCCCTTGTTTGAACAGAGTTACATACATATGCCAGTGCTGGGGGTAGCTGTTTTGAAGCCGGCCGGGTTTGATGCTGGGTGTAACGTGAGTCCCTTTTTTTTGCTTCATGAGGGGTTTAAGTGGTCCTGAGTGGGTATGAGCTCTGCGCGTTTAGCTTTTTAGTGCCACGTTGCCGTTAGGACCATCTTAAAACCCACCCCACCAGTCAACGTCAGCCTCCGGATCCAGCTTAACAGCTCTAGCAGCCGACTACCCGCCCCTCTCGCGTCCACACCAGTTCCCTGATTCACCAATCTCTTTATTCCTAGCATCGAGGTGTTTTTTCCCAGAGGGCCCCACTATTCTGCCGGGTTGATATCAACTACCCCTGTTCATTTCACCACTCGGGATATTCATTCTACTCTTCAACATCTCTTCATCCCAATGTTTTAGATGTATATACCGAGGAGGAACGGCCTCAGCACCGCTTACTAGCTGACGTGGCGGGCGTATTAGGGGTGGGGCGTACGGCTGCCCGTCTTTGCGTCAGTGGCACGTCCCCGGGTTGCGGGCTGTGGGCGCCCGCCCTCCTCAATCCATTCGTATATTTAGCTGCCTCCCTTTTTTAGGCACGGGATTCCGTCCTCCTACTCGGCACCCGCTCCGCGCTGGGTTTGAGGTATACCAATCCACTTCAGCCTTTACACCCCTTCGCTGGTGGCTCCTTCTCTTTCTCCAAGTGGGCTCGGCGTCACCTTGCAGGTCATGGCACCCCTTCGCACTCGCCTCTCCGCCTTCATCTTTACTCGCATATACTGGGTTGGTGTTTTTGTTGTTTATGACACTCTCAGGGACTCTTCTGGTGTTTGATGGAGTTGTATTCAACGATTGGTGGCCTTAACCAAACACCTACATAGCCCCATCCACCGTGGGCTTCCCCCGTGGGCCGCAACTGTAATTATAAATATGTTACACAACTTGGCTTGCGCGAATAACGCAGTGCTGTAGTTCAAGTTGCGGGTGCCTGTGTATTGGTCTACTACCGAACCAGGGCCCAGATACCATCACGCGCTCCCCCCCGGACTCCCACCCCCCCACCCCTCCCCCCTGCCCCCCCCCTCCTTGAACCCCCCTCCCCCCCCTGCGAATCCGGCCGCCATTGGTCTTATTCAACCCCACCGTGCTTTTCACCCACTAAACCGCCCCCCTATGCTCCCTGGTTTGGTGAGACCAAGGAACTGAGGAGGCAACGTACCTAGTATATGTCGGCGCGGGTGGAACAATACGATAATTCAGCGATGGGTGAGGTACTCACTTTCATATTTCTTCATTAAATTACTTATAAAGTAATTTGAAAACCTTGTGTGAGTGAATTACCGCGCGAGCGCTCTCTCTCTCTCTCTCTCTCAAAATATGCAAATGGGTTCAAATCACCACACATCGGGTTGTATAAAAAAGAGGGGGGGAGCTGACGCTGCACAGTGACACAGGAATGTCACACTAATTGGCACAGGGTCGAGGGCAGGTGTAACAATCGTCAATAAAAGTGCATAAACATATGCATTGATTTTTAACTTCTTGCCCAGTGTTTAACCATAAATCAGCGGGCTTGCTACCAGGAGCTCTACTGCCACTAGCAGCGCCACACAGCATAATGCCAGGTTACATTTACTCCGTTTGCAGTGCCTAAGTGGCTGCGTATTTTTTCCGCGGTAAAATGTTAAGGACTGTTAAAGCGTTCACTACAAAGCGGTTTGCGGTTTCGCAGTGCGTCAGGCAGTCTATTGCTGCGAGGCAAGCGGCTGAATTAAAAGTAACAGTAGGCAGTGTTTGCAGTAACTAGAAATTGATTGACACGGAAAACAAGTAGTAAAATTACCCAAACATAATGCAATTTTTAAAGTCTACTGTGTTTCAACAGTAACCAAGTAGCTTTTTGGCTAGATTTTAAGCTAAGAAAAGAGCACTTTTAGATAGAACCAAGGTAATAATAGATGGCACTCCTGGAGGTAGGAAAACATAGTTCTTTATGAACCGCAGGATTGCTTGTAATAAAGATTTAAAGATGAAACAAGGATACAAGGCAGTAGAGCTGAAATCTCTGTCAATGGTAAGTTTGTGGTAACGTAAGAAAAGTAGTTTAAATGTTTGAGCAACTTAATATATAAATCTAGGAAGTAAATGCAAAAGTAAAAAGCATTGAATGATGTGTTGCTTATATTTATTGTGCTTAAATATATCTGTGAAAGATTGTATTACTGTACAGTGTAAAAAAAAAAAGAATTGCAATGCTGAAAATAAAAAGCATTTCCAGTGACAATGTTTGGATTTGAAATAATAAAATAATGATTTATAATGTTGGCTAAATGTTGTGTTTGTGGTAAACAGCAACGGATCAGTAGCGTACTCCTGTGTGAAAGCCAAGTACGTGCTGCTTCTCCTCTCACAAGCGGTCACCTAAGGCGGGGAATTCTCCCCATTTTCACAAAGGAAGAACTGGCAAGTATCAGGCCTGGCATTAATGTCTCAAAACTCATGACTTGGAATATCCACATATAAATAGTCCATGATACAAAGAAGGCTTTTTAAAAAAGAAGACGTCGATATCGGCGCTCAGGTACTCGGCAGATTACGGCATTTGATGATAGTGATCGGCCTTACAAAGCTTATCGGAGGCACCGCATAGTTAAAGTCTTCTACTGATTCTATTTGATTGGTTTGGGCAAAAAAAAAAAGCCGGTAGTGCAAACGTTACTTTGCTAGTGGGTAAGATTTACACTCGCTAGTGCAACGCTAGGGAAATAAAAAAAACTAAGAATTACAAATACCAGGGGAACAAGAGGCAGAGAGAAAGAAGAAGAGTGGGGAATCCCCCCATTCCCGCGTACGTATATACGAGCGTAACTACTAATTGCGGTTTTTACAGTGGACGAACCAAGATTATATTTTCTAGGTGCTTACACTCGCATGGCCAGGTTAAAAAACGTTATGGCGTATCTATATTATTTATAAAGTATTAAAACAATCAAAAAGCCACAGTACACTTTAGACTTTTCATGCTTCATTCACTTTCATTCATATGCCTACAAATGTGAGAAAATTAAATGCGCAAGCTCATCCAAAGTAATTTTGTCTTAAACTTTGGCACACAGATGACAAAAGAAGTCTGGTGAACTCCAACCTGTGAACTTGCATAATGAAACACATTTAACCAATAGAGCAGTGGTTCCTAACTTTTTTCAAGCCTCCCCTTTGTCAGAAACAATGCTCAATGGCCTTTCTATTCTAGGCTGTACCTCTGGTACTTTTGTCTTACCCCAAAAAAAAAAAACTTAATATATATGATGTCAGTTTAAAGTAATTTCATCTTTATTCTTAGTGTTTTTATTTTTTTTTATTTTAATTAAATATTACTTGAATTTTTTAAAATGTTAATACTTACTGGGGCCCCCTGGAAGTTTACTGAGCCCCTCTAGTGTGCCCTAGTCACTTTGTTGAGAATTAATAGACGGTCTAAATGTGTGGTCACATTAGTGAAATATTGCAGGCAAAAAAGCACTGTCTATTGTCAAGAGCATAGAGATATATGAAACACAGCTCACACAGAATTAACTATGACCAACTTGAACATAAGTGAAATCTGTGTAGGGAAATGTGACTGCTCCTTAAATGTCACAGATTGACCTCTTGGCTGAATTCAAAGAACACATAAGCTATGTGCCAATGAGGCAAGGGACAATTCAGTCAATGGGCCCAAAACTCTCGTACACTAGCCTTGGGCCATTGCGCCATCCATATTGTCGAATCCTAACACACATGCTCATTTGCTCTCCTTTTATTGTAATTCAGTGGTTTACCAGTGCATTTCCAAATTCGACTATGAGTACATGTTCCACAAGTTCCATTGAGATCCATTTGAATAACAGTCTCTGTTATCTGTGGACATACTCCTGTCCAGCCTGTCAGTAAATCTTATTACACACACTTGTGTAACTCATTTTCCAAGTCAATACACTGCAAAACGTACATGCTTTTAATTCCTCCTCATTCCACAAGGCAAAAATCTGTTTCCCTTTCGTTCGTGTATCTCGACTCTGTTTATCTCTCTTTTTTCCCTCACGGATACAGACGCAAAATCCCATTCCACTTATAACAACACACAAACAAGTCAAATCATAAATGCACATGTGCAAGCAGAAAGACACACGTGTGCAACAGAACATCATACAACACACACCTCCTTTATAAGTGTCCAAGTGCATCAACCGCACACACACACACACACACACACCCCACCCCCCCAGATAGACACACACCTATGTGTTCACGCACATGCAAACACACCCTACCCTTTAAAAGCCTTCGTACACACACATACACTCACACACAAATATCCTCTCTTCAGCTGAGCTCACATGCACACACACACACCCCTCCTCCATCTCAAGCTCACATGCACACACACGCACACTATCTGGCTTCACAGAAACACAGATGCCCAAACATCACCACACACTCGGGTCTTCTTTAGTCCTCTCTTCTCGCTCTCCTCACAACACACACACACCACACACACACACACACACACGTCTTTCACAGAAACACAGATGCACAAACATTCACACACTCACAGTCTTCTTTAGTCCTCTCTCTCTCTCTCTCTCTCTCTCACACACACCACACACACACACACACACCACAAACACACTCTCTCTCTCTCACACACACACACAAACACACACCCTCCCCTCCACAGTGAGCCACTAGAAAACACACACGCACACACACACGCACTTCTGTCTTTCACAGAAACACAGATGCACAAACATTCACACACTCACAGTCTTCTTTAGTTCTCTCTCTCTCTCCAACACACACACAAACACACACCCTCCCCTCCACAGTGAGCCACTAGAAAAACCACACACACACACACCCCACACACACCACACACACACACAACACACACCCCACACACACACACACAAACACAAAAAAAAACACACACACTCCCTCCTCACACTTCTCTCCAACCAAGCCGTGAGTCTCATATTCTCTGTCTCGCTCAGACAAACACACACACACACACACACACACCCACAAACAGTACCAAAGTCCTGTGCAGCAACTGCATCTCTCTCTCACACACACCCACACACACCCACACCACCACACACACACGACACACACACACACACAGACACTCACACTCACTCACTCACTCACTCACCAACACACACACACACACACACACGTTTTGAATAATGTAAACATACATATGCAGGCTCTCATTCTGAAGACATGCACAACACTCCATGCAATCAACACACACACAAACCTTTGTTGAAAACACTCTCAGCCTTATTCATTCTCACAAATAAATCACACACACACACACACACAGCTAAGTCTTCCTCTCCAACATATAACAGATCCCCTACACACACACTCATATTCACAAACAAACCACACACGCTCCCTCCCTCTTTCATAACAAGAGATGCATAAACAAACTCCCGCTCTTCAAGACACCCACCACACACTTACTTATGTCTTTTCACAGAAACACAGCATGCAAAACATTCACAACTCGTCTTTAGAAATCCTCTCCTCTCTCATCCTCTCTCTCCTCTTCCTCACCTCCTCGCTCAAATCTCACTCACTCACTCTCCCTCTCTCCCTCTCTCTCCGCTCACCTTCTCTCATCTACTATCTCTCTCTCTCGCTCTGAAACGCTCTCTCGCTCTCGTCTCTCTCTCTCTCTCTCCCCATCTCTCTCTCTCCCTCCCTCCCTCTCTCCCCCCATCTCATCTCTCTCTCGCTCATCTCTCTCTCCTCTCCATCATCTCTCGCTCTCCTCAAACACACTACACTTCTCTCTCCTAAACCACTACCTACACACACACACACCCGCCCTCTCTCCTGCCCTCTATATCAAAACACACTCACACGCCTCCCCTCCCACAGTGAGCCACTAGAAAAAACACACACCACACACACCCCCACAAACACACACACGACACACACACACACCACCCACACACCACACACACCACACACACACACCCACACACACACACACACTTTCTCCGCAAGTTTCCACACAAACCATTCTCTCTTTCTCTCTCTTTCTCTCTCTCTATCTCTCTCTCTCCCACACACACACACCGCTCTGCTTCATGAGCACACATAGACTCACCCTCTCAACCCTCTCGCACCCTCCCTCCTCACTCAACCCACACAACACGACAACGCGCAGACAACACAAGACAAGCCTAACACACACACACTCTCTCTCTCCATCTCTCTCTCACACACACACACACACACGACAGGCAAAAAAACACGACACACACCACACAGTCTGCTCTCTTTTCCAAACACAACACTCTCCCCCCCCGCTTCTCTTTCTCTTTCAGTTTCAAACCTGCGCATGCGCTCACATGAACACCCACCTTTCCTCCACCATTTTTCTCCCTTTCCTCCTCCTGCCTCTCACGCACACTCACACCTCCCCCCCTGTTCTGTCCTCTCCTCTTCGTTTCTTCTCTCTCGCTCACAAACACACACACACACACACACTAGCCTTTGCCTTGCTCACAAACACACGCACACACAGCCTCGCTTCTCACTCTCTCACACACACTCGCTCCCTCCCCTTCGCTTTTCATCACAACATACTCTGTCTGTCTTTCTCTTAAACAGACACACACTTTTTTGTCACACAAATCTGTCACTCAAACTACTTCTTTTAACACATCAAAAATGACTCACTTCTAACATGCGAGCGCACTACAATCGGATTAATGCTACTCTACCACACTTAACCAACTGTCCATCACTTTAGATCTCGTTAATATCTCAGTTCTCCAAAACATTAGTGAGATTAAATGGAGAATATACTCAAGTCTCCTGCTTCTCAGATGTTTCTCCTAAGAAAAAGACGGCAATATGTATCTCGAATCTAGAGTTGTCAAAAGAGATCTCAAACAAAAAATCATCTCTTTCTCAATCTTTAAAAAAAAAAAGAAAAAAAAAAATTTAAAGTTTGAGCTAGAATCATTTTTGCTTTATTATTTTTAACAATAACTGCGTTAGCCAAACTGTAAATCGTACCTAGCTTTTCTTGCTCAACGAAAGTGAGCTGAGTGTAGATCGCTGTTCTCCAACATTAATTTGCTTTTAAAGGCGATAGGTTCGACTAAAATGAAATTGTCCTAATTGATATCCGTTCCACATGTATGACTTTCTTTCACCAAACTATATTTCAAGAACGCACGGCATCCAAAACATTGGACCCCATTGACTTTCATTGCATGGAAAAAAACAAAAAT